>CAUYLG010046594.1:0-72013 GCA_963573385.1 Cacajao melanocephalus | reverse complement strand
TATATTTTCATTTAAGATCCTTTAGGTTAAGTTTAAGCTTTTTAAAAGTTAGTTTTGAGAATTGAGACACAATACTAATACTGTAGGAATTGGTGAGGCCTTGACTTAAAACTTTCTTTGTACTGTGATTTCCTTTTGGGTATATTTTGCTAAGTGAAACTTGTTAAATTTTTTGTTAACTAAATTTTTTCTTAAAATAAAGACTTTTTCACAATGAAAAAAAAAAAAATTAGCCGGGCATGGTGATGCATGCCTCTAGTCCCAGATAATTGAGAGGCTGAGGTGGGAGGCTCGCTTGAGCCCAGGAGTTCAGGACTGTAGTGAACTATGATTAAGCCACTGCATTCCAGCCTGAGGAAGAGTGAGACCCTGTCTTTAAAAATAAAAGAGAAAGAAAGAAAAAAAGCAGAGGCCCAGAGGATGTAGTGCAAGCATAATTGAGGAACAGTGAGAATTATCTTCCATCACACTATCCAAACATATGGTGAAACAAGCTCTCGCCAGCACCCTTATATTATGGCATTGGCTTAGTTAACACAGTGGGTGGTAGATATATCCCTGAAAGTCATTCTGAGGTTGGGAACAGCTGGTAATAACTTAGTTATATGTGGAAGTAACTGCAAACCACATATACACCATACTGAAAAAAAAAAACACTAAATGTACCACACCAACTTAGCTTCTCGAATCTCAAAATGTTGTAGCCACTTCAGCACGAGAAGAAGTGTGACAGAAAGAGTGGAAGGAGACAGTGGCCTTACTTGATTGAAGTTAAGTATCTTACTTTTGCAAATTTTGCAAAACTGTATGACCATGTAAACACCTTGATAGAAACTTCAGCTTCATTAGTTTTATGGTAAATCAGCTTGCTGATGATCCTGATGCTAATTTCCTTTCTGTAAATTCATGAAGTGCTTTTTCTAGAGGTACTCCTTAAGCATCTGTTAATAGATTAGAGCAGAATTCCCTCATCTTTCTGAAGGTCTTAGATCATATTTGTAGTAAACAACAGCATCTGAGCTATAGGTGGTAGGCAGTGTCAAAATCAAATAAAACATAGAGAAGTATCTCAAAACAAAATGTTTTATTTGGGAAAACGGATTTGCAATTCAGAGCATACACACAAACCAGGGCTGTGTCCAAAGAAAAAAGAAAATGTTTGGGGTTTTATTAGAAAGAGAAATTATTACATATTGTTTTGAAAGAAAGCTCATTGGTCCTGTGGAAGTTGTCAGCAGTGGGCAAGCTGATTGGTGAGTGACAGTGGTAGGTAAAACTAGTCTTAACATTATGACATTTCATTTCAGCAGCTACTAGTTTGTAGCAGGTCTTTTAGTAACTGGCTTGTGAGATAATTTCTGGGCAAGTGCTTATACCCACCAAATGCTTTTCTTTTCCTCCCCTTGATCTCTCAACTTTATTTGGGTATGACAGGATAACTCCAATTTATACAATCAATTTCACAGCAGGAATAAAGCAGGCAGCCAACTTTTAGCTCTCTGTTTTTGTTTGTTTTTTGAGAAGGTATCTCTCTCTGTTGCCTAGGCTGGATTACAGCAGTACGATCATAGCTAACTGCAACTTTGAACTTCTGAGCTCAAGCTATCCTCAGCCTCCTGAATATCTGGGACTATAGGCACATGCTACCATGCCTGGTTTATTTATTTATATTCTTAGTAAGAGTGGATCACATAAGAGAAAAAAGGGGTTGTTTTTGTTAATTCTATTGCATTTTGTTAGTCTGAAAAGTTGAAATCACTTGTTCAATTGCTAGGTAACTTGGGATTCTTTTTCTTGGCTCCTTTCCTTACTTTAGTTTTCTCCATTATTTCCTTTTATTTAGTTTTATTTTTAAAATTTTTATTTTAAATAAATAAAAATATTTATTTATTTAGAGCTACCCAGGCTAGAGTGCAGTGATGCTATCTGGGCTCACAGCAACCTCTGCCTCCCGGGTTCAAGCAATTCTCTTGCCTCAGCCTCCTGAGTAGCTGGATTAGAGGCATACGCCACCATACCTGGCTAATTTTTTGTATTTCTAGTAGAGATGGGGTTTTGCCATATTGCCCAGGTTGGTCTCAAACTCCTGAGCTCAGATGATCTGCCCACCTGAGCCTCCCAAAATGCTGGGATTATATACATGAGTCACCACGCCCAGTCTATTTTCTTTTTAAACAAAAGAAAACTTACATTTTTAAGATTAATATTCTAAGATCATTTTTCTTTCCATGCCAATTATGTAATTTGGAATAAAGAACTTCTGTTTTAAAGGCTATCAACTGAGACCCTTTGTGTTATGGAGAAATGTTGCATTTTGAAAGAAACAGTTATTTTTGTGAACTTCCTGTTCACTGGCGGAGACAGACTTCCCAACAGAGTCTATTTAGGCCTGTTTGGCCTGCTGGGTCATTTTGCACCCTCTGTCTGTAGCCATCAATTGGCTTATGCTTCCTTTGCAGGCAGGAGTGATCTGGGACAGTTATATGGCATCCTGTTTTGGATGACAGGAGGGAACCATGAAGAGAAATCCATTAATTCCATAAATATTTAGTGAGCACTTGTTTGAGGTAAGTGCTATAATTAGTTTTTGGAAACATGCATATGAAGAAAACACAGTCTCTGCCATCAAGAAACTCAGGATCTAATAAACATAAAAGCACAGTAAACTCAGATAAATAAACAAAATAAACTCAGATAAATCCTATTGAGAAAAGTGCAAAACATGTGGTTACTGACTTTGTTTGGTGGAGACAGGGAAAGCTTTACTGTACTGGTAGCATTAAAGGTGGGACTTAAGGTATCCATGGGACTTTGCCAAAAAACAATAGGGAAGGCATTCTAGGCAGAAAAAATAACATGTTCCAAGATCTCTCTTTTGGAGAATGTGCCTAAAAAGTGGAAAATATGACATGGAGGAGCATGTGGTATATTCAGGGGATTGCCTAGAGACACAATGAGGCAGTTCAATCAATGCCAGATTATAGCTAAGAAGGTTTGATTTTATTCTGTATGAAGTAACATAATGTGAAAGGCAGAGAAAAAATAAACTTGAGGATTATTTTTAAAGATTTATTTGTAGATGATCCATTTATAACAGAACTAAAATTTGATCACATAAACATGGTACTCTGCATGATCCTTTTGGATTATAAATAAATTACTTCATGTTTTCAGATTATCTACAATTATTACAGGGTGAAATTAATTGACTGTAGGTTTTATAGACCTTACATATGAAACACCACATTCTCTTGTCTCCCTTTAGGTTAGATGAATAATTGTAAGTATGGATTATTATAGTAACAAGAAACAAGTTGGGTTGTTTTGAAAAAGCAGTAAGATTTTTTTAAAGCAAAAAACCCTCACCCTATGACTTAATTCAAGTTCTATATTAGATTAAGTACTACTTACTGTTGGATACAGTGAAAGTATACCTTAACTTAGACAAAGTAAAGGGTATGTTTTCTTTTAAACCAAAGGCAAAGATGAAGGAGGAACAAATTACCAATCCAAGAATTTTAAAAACCGTCCATCTTTTCTCCCAGGCCATATAGTGAATATGCAACACAGAAAATAAGTAAAAGACAAAAAGTGTTTACTAAGTACTATAAAAGGTTACTAATTGTCCACACCAGCACCCTTTCCCTAGTCATGAAAACTCCAAAGGTCATAAAATGAAAATGTCATTGTGGAGGTGGGGCCAAGATGGCTGACTAGCAGCAGCTACAGTGTGTGGCTCTCATGGAGAGGTGGAGTAAATACAGCACCTTCAACTGAAGCATTGAAAAGGTCCAGTTAATATAGCACCTTCAATTGAAGCATCCGGGTATGCATGTTGGGACTAATCAAGGAAACAACCTATGGAGAATGAAGAAAAGCATGATAAGATGATGGCCAAACCAAGAGCAACATGGAGCCAGGGGAACGACCCCCACCCAGGAAAGCAGTGAGTGAAGGTGCAATCCCAGGAAACCATGTTTCTCCCATGGATCCTTGGAACCCTTGGGTCAGGAGATGCCCTTGTGAACACACTCCACCAGGGCCTTCAGTCTGATACACAGGCTGCATGGAGTTTTGACAGAGCAGCTGCTCAGGCATGCATGGAAGCCCAGGAGCTTTACATACTCCGGCTCTAGGCTTTCTGGCAAGGCAGGAGGTTAGACCTTTATATACACTCCTAGGAAGGGGGCTCAATCCAGGGGGCTGAGCAGCAATGGTCTGTGGGCCCCATTTCTGGATCTCACAGGATATGACACACTGGCTTGGAATTCCAGCCAACCACCAAAAATGGTGTCACACCTACCTAGGATAAAATGGGCCACCATCTTTGCTCTTTGGGCAATTTGGGCAATTCAGGTATTTCAGGGAGAGCCCAAGCTGACAGGCGGAAGTGATACCCCAGCATGGCACAGCTGCTCTACAACAGTGTTGCCATCTGAAAGCAGGTCTCTGATCCCATTCCTCCTGACTGGATGAGACCTCCCAACGGGGATCTCCAGACACCCGCTACAGGTGTGTTTGGGCTGGCTACAAGTGTGTTTCAGCTGGCAACAGGTCCATACCTCCCTGGGAGGGAGCTTCCAGTGGAAGGGCAGGCTGCCATCTTTGCTGTTTTGCAGGCTTCACTGGTGGTACTTCCAGGTACTGGAAAATCTGAGGCAACTAGGGACTGGAGCAGACCCCTAGAAAACTGCAGCAGCCCTACAGAAAAGTGGCCATACAGTTAAAAGAAAAAACAAATACCCCATACAAAGGTCAGTAGCCACAAAGACTGAAGATAGATAAGCCCACAAAGATGAGAAAAAAATCAGCGCAAGAATACTGAAAACTCAAAAAGCCAGAGCGCCATATTTTCTCCAAATAACTGCATCACCTCTCCAGCAAGGGTTTGGAACTGGACTGAGGCTGAAATGGCAGAAGTGAAATTTAGAATATGGATAAAAGTAAATTTCACTGAGCTGAAAAAGCATGTTGTAACTCCAGGGCTGGGCGCGGTTAGTCATGCCTGTAATTCTAGCACTTTGGGAGGCCGAGGTGGGCAGATCACCTGAGGTTGGGAGTTTGAGATCAGCCTGACCAACATGGAGAAACCCCGTCTCTACTAAAAATACAAAAATTAGCTGGGCATGGTGATGCATGCCTGTAATCCCAGCTACTTGGGAGGCTGAGGCAGGAGAATCACTTGAACCTGGGAGGTGGAGGTTGTAGCAAGCTGAGATTGCACCATTGCACTGTAGCCTGGGCAACAAGAGCAAAACTCCATCTCAAAAAAAGAAAAAGGAGCATGTTGTAACCCAGCACATGGAAGCTAAAGGTCATGGTAAAACATTGCAGGGGTAGACAGACAAATTAGCTAGTATAGAGTAGAACATAACCAAACCGATAGAGCTTAAAAATAGAAGAATTTCATAATGCAATCACAGGTATTCATAGCAGAATAGACTAAGTGGAGGAAAGACTCTCAGAGCTTGAAAAGTGTCTTTCTGTAATAAGACAGGCAGACTAGAATAGAGAAAAAAGAATGAAAAGGAATGAAAAAAACCTCCAAGAAATAGGGATTATGTAAAAAAACCAAATCTACTACTGATTGATGTACCTGAAAGATATGGGGGAAACAAACAATTTGGAAAACATATTCTAGAATATCATCCATGAGAACTTCCCTAACCTTGCCAACATTCAAATTCAGGCAATGCAAAGAACCCCAGTAAGATACTCCATGAGAATATCATCTCCAAGACACATAATCATCAGATTCTCCAAGGTCAAAATGAAAGAAAAAGTGTCAAGGACAGCTAGAGAGAAAGGCCAGGTCACCTGCAAGGGAAGCCCATCAGACTTGCAGTGGAAAGCCAAACAGCAGATCTCTCAGTGGAAACCCTACAAGCCAGCAGGGATTGGGGCCCAATATTCAATATTCTTAAAAGAAATTTCAACTTAGAATTTCATATCTGGCTAAACTAACCTTCATAAGCAAAGGAGAAATAAGATCCTTTTCAGACAAGCAAATGCTGAGGGAATTCGTTACCACCAGACCTGCCTTACAAGAGCTACTGAAGGAAGCACTAAATATGGGAAGCAAAGATTGTTACCAGCTACTACAAAAACACACTGAAGTACACAGACCAGTGATGCTATAAAGTACCACATAAAAATTCTGCCAAACAACTAATGATGCCTAACATAATGATGACAGGATCAAATCCAAACATATCAATACTAACTTTAAATGTAAATGTGTAAATGGGCTAAATGTCCCAATTAAAAGGCACAGAATGGCAAGCTGGATAAAGAACCAAGACACATTGGTGTGCTGTCTTCAAGAGACTCATCTCACATGCAGTGACACACATAGGCTCAAAATAAAGGGATGGAGAAAAATCTACCAAGCACATGGAAAACAGAAAAAAGCAGAGGTTGCAATCCTAATTTTTGACAAAGAGACCCTAAACCACCAAAGATTTAAAAAAGACAAAGGCATTATATCATGGTAAAGAATTCAATTCAACCAGAAGAGCTAACTATCCCAAATATATATGCATTCAACACAGGAGCACCCAGATTCTCTTTCTTTCTCTCCTCCTTTCCTCCCTCCCTCCCTCCCTCCCTCCCTCCCTTCCTTCCTTCTTTCCTTCCTTCCTCCCTCCCTCCTTCCCTCCCTCTCTGTCTCTCTCTCGTTCTTTCTTCTTTCTCTTTGTGTGTGGCCCTGGCTGGAGTGCAGTGGCATGATCTTGGCTTTCTGCAGTGCCCGCCTCCTGTGTTCAAGCAATTCTCCTGCCTCAGCCTCCCAAGTAGCTGGGATTACAGGCACTCACCACCATGCCCAGCTAATTTTTGTATTTTTAGTAGAGACTGGGTTTCACCATGTTAGCCAGGCTGGGCTTGAACACCTGACCTCAGATGACCCACCTGCCTCAGCCTTCCAAAGTGCTGGGATTACAGGCATGAGCCACTGCAACACCAGGTCTGAGCACCCAGATTCTTAAAGAAAGTTCTTAAAGACCTTCAAAGACACTTAGACTCCCACACAATAATAGTGGGAGATTTTAATACCCCACTGATGATATTAGATCATCAAGACAGAAAATTAACAAAGATATTTATGACCTTAACTCAGCCCTAGATCAAATAGACCTGATATATATACACAGATATCTCCACCCAAAAACAACAGAATACACATTCTTCTCATCACTGCATGGCACTTACTCTATATTAATCGATCACATAATCAGAAGTAAAACACTCCTCAGCAAATGCATAAAAACTGAAATCATAACAGTCTCTTGGACCACAATGCAATCAAATTAGAACTTAAGACTAAGAAATTCACTCAAAAGTGTACAATTATATGAAAATTGAATAGCCTTCTCCTGAATTACTTTGGAGTAAATAATGAAATTAAGGTAGAAATCAAGGAGTTATTTGAAACCAGTGAGAACAGAGATACAAAGTACCAGAATCTCTAGGACACATAAAACTGTGTTAAGAGGGAAACTTATTGCACTAAATACCCACATTAGAAATTAGAAAGATCTCAAGTTATAACAACCTAATATCACAAATAAAAGAATGAGAGAACTAAAAGCAAACAAATCCCAAAACTAGCAGAAGAAATAACCAAAAGTAGAGCTAAACTAAAGGAGATAGAGACACAAAAAACCAAGAGACCAATGAATCCAGGAGGTGGTTTTTTGAAAAAATTATAAAATAGACTACTAGATAGACTAATAAAGAAGAAAAGAGAGAAGATTCAAATAAACACAATCAGAAATGATAAAGTGGATATTACCACTGACCCCACAGAAATACAAACAACTATATATTATAAACACCTCTATGCACATAAACTAGAAAATCTAGAAGAAATGGATAAATTCCAGGACACATACGTCTTTCCAAGACTGAACCAGAAAGAAATTGAATCCCTGAACAGACCAATAAAAGTTGTAACATTGAGGGAGTAATAAATAGCCTACCAACAACAACAACAAAGAAATCCCAGGACCAGATGGATTCATAGCTGAATTCTACTAGATGTACAAAGAAGAGCTAATACCATTCCTACTGAAACTATTCCACAAAACTGAGAAAGAGGTACTTCTCCATAACTCATTCTATAAGACCAACATCATCCTGTTACCAAACCCTGGCAGAGATATAACAAAAAAAAAAAAAAAAGAAAGAAAGAAAACTTCAGGCCAATATCCTTGATGAACCTCAATGCAAAATTCCTCAGCAAAATACTGGCAAACTGAGTCTAGCAGCATATCAAAAACCTTATCCACCACAGTCAAATAGGTTTCATTCCCAGGATGCAAGGTTGGTTCAACATATGCAAATCAATAAATGTGATTCATTACATAAACAGAACTAAAGACAAAAACCACATGATTATCTCAATAGATGAAGAAAAGGCTTTCCATTGAATTCAACATCACTCCATGTTAAAATCTCTCAATAAACTAGGTATTGAAGAAACATACCACAAAATAATAAGAGCCATATATGACAAGCCCACAGCCACCGTCATACTGAATGGGCAAAAACTGGAAACATTCCTCTGAAAAACTGGTGCAAGACAAGGATGCCCTCTCTGACCACTGCTATTCAACTTAGTACTGGAACTTCTGGCCAGGGCAATCAGGCAAGAGAGAGAAATAAAGGGCGTACAAATAGGAATAGAAGAAGTCAGACTATCCCTGTTAGCAGATGACATGAACCTATATCTAGAAAACCGCATTATCTCAGCCCAAAAGCTACTTAAGCTGATAAGCAACTTCATTCCTATACACCAACAGCAGGCAAACTGAGAGCCAAATCACAAACAAACTCACATTCACAATTGCCACAAAAAGAATAAAATACCTGGAAATACGGCTAACTAGGGAGGTGAAAGATCTCTACGAGGAGAACTATAAACCACTGCTTAAAGAAATCAGAGATGATACAAACAAAAAAAAATACTTCATCCTCATACATAGAAAGAAACAATATTGTTAAAATGACCATACTGCCCAAAGCAATTTATAGATTCAATGCTATTGCCATTAAACTATTATGGACATTCTTCTCGGAACTATAAAGAAACTATTTTAAAATCTATATGGAACCAAAAAGAACCCAAATAGCCAAGGTAATCCTAAGTAAAAAGACAAACCTGGCGGCATCATGCTACCTGACTTCAAACTATACTACAAGGCTACAGTAACCAAAACATTGTGGTACTGGTATAAGAGCATAGACCAATGGAACAGAATAGAGAACCCAGAAATAAAGACCACACACCAACAACTATCTGATCTTCAACAAACCTGACAAAAACAAGAATGGGGAAAGGATTCTCTATTCAGAAAATGGTGCTGGGATAACTGGCTAGTCATGCAGAAGACTGAAACTGGACCCCTTCCTTTATACAAAAATTAACTAAAGATGGATTAAAGACTTAAAAGTAAAACTCCAAACTATAAAAACTCTGAAAGACAACCCAGGCAATATCATTCAGGACATAGGCATGGGCAAATATTTAATGATGGAGATGCCAAAAGCAATTGCAACAAAAGCAAAAATTGACAAATGCAATCTAATTAAACTAAAGAGTTTCTGCACAGCAAAAGAAACTATCAACAGAGTAAACAGACAACCTATAGAATTGGAGAAAATGTTTGCAAACTATGCACCTGACAAAGATCTCATATCCAGCACCTATAAGGAACTTAAATTCACAAGAAAAAAACCAAATAGCCCCATGAAAAAGTGAACAAAAGACATAAACAGACAATTCTCAAAAGAAGACATATATGCAGTCAACAATCATATGAAAAAAACCTCAGCATCACTCATCATTAGAGAAATGCAAATCAAATCAAAACTACAATGAGATACTACCTCACACCAGTCATAATGACTATTATTAAAAAGTCAAAAGATAACAGATGCTGGTGAGGTTGTGGAGAAAAAGGAATGCTTATATACTGTTGGTGGGACTGTAAATTCGTTCAACCATTGTGGAAGTCAGTGTGGCAATTCCTCCAAGACCTAAAGACAGAAATACCATTTGACCCAGGAATCCCATTACTGGATATATACCGAAAGAAATATAAATTGTTCTATTGTAAAGGCACATGCATGTGTATGTTCATTGTAGCACTATTCACAATACCAAAGACATGGAATCAACCTAAATGCTCATCAATGGTAGACTGGATAAAGAAAATGTGTTACATATACACCATGAAATACTATGAAACCATAAAAAGGAACAAGATCATGTCCTTTGCAGGGACATGGATGGAGTTGGAGGCCATTATCCTTAGCAAACTAATGCAGGAACAGACAACCAAATACTATATGCTCTCACTTATAAGTTGGAGCTAAATGATGAGAACACATGGACACATAGAGGGGACACATGTTTAACCTATGTAACAAACCTGCACATTTACCCCTGAACTTAAAAGAAAAGTTATCAAAAATTAAAAAAAAAGAAAATATCATTGCCTTTCTCTTATTAAAACAAGGCAAATAAATATTCATAGGGAACCTTACATTACTCTAAACCTATTGAAATAAACTTGCAAGAATTATAGCTGTCATCCTCTACCATCAATCTTAGTAGATATAAAAGTATTTGTCTAAATCATATTGACTGAGTGCTTATTCTGTTCATACTTGATGCTATTGAGAGTGCTGTAAAGTACACTCAAAAATTAACTAATAGTACAAGATACTAGAAAACATATCAAAAGATGTCCATGATTATGTGCCAATTTTGGGGTCAAACATAGGCGCTGGGATCTACAAGAGAATTTCCAAGGATGGGTATTAATATTGTTTTATGTAACTGATATATTTTATGTAAATGATGTTATAAGATATATGTCATTCTGTATTTTTTGAAGAGATGTTTTCATGTTAGTGAATAAAAAAAAATCTATGTCATTCTAAAGTTGCATACTACTTTTTGGTATGTATATACCATAGTCTATTTAGTGGTTCTTCTAAGTTGGTTGACATTTAGGTAGTTTTTTAATACGTAAATGGTTTCTAAAAGGTCTGGAGTGTCCAAAGGGTTGAAATGAACTTTAGCTTTATTATATTTAACTATTTTAAAATAAGGAAGATATATTAATATACTATTTGTGTAACTAAAACCTAAATATTTTGGCTGGCCATGGTGGCTCATGCCTGTAATCCCAGCACTTTGGGAGGCCAAGGCAGGTGGATCATTTGAGGTCAGGAGTACGAGACCAGTCTGGCCAACATGGTTAAATTCCATCTCTACTAAAAATCCAAAAAAAAAAAAAAAAGTACTGGACATGGTGGCATATGCCTCTAATCCCACCTACTGGGGAGGCTGAGACAGGAGAATTGCTTGAACTCAGGAGACAGCTTGCAGTGTGCAGAGATCATGCCACTGCACTCCAACCTGGGAGACAGAGTGAGACTCCATCTCAAAAATAAAATAAAACTTAAATATTTTAATAACACTTATTTTGGGGCAACCATTTAACATTTGCCGCCACTCCCATCATCCTTGCAGCATACTAGTCTACCTGTGATATGTACAGCCAATCAGTCAGCTTGGATAGTTGTCTTAGGTTTCCACTGGGCTGTTATCCATTGGGAATGGAGCTTTCCTTAAATCCCAGTCTGTTTGACTGAAGCTTTTTTTTTCACTTTGCTTCCTTTCTTTTAGCTTCTGTTGCCTCCAGTAAACAGAAGGTAATGTAATGTGTATTTTAATTGTCAATGTGGTTGCTTAGCTTGGCAGTAACTTTTGATTTAATGCTGTCAATGTGGTTATCTTAGCTTGACCTATTTCATCTTTTTGATTTGAAAAAATTAAAGTAGCTCTTGTTTTATACACTTTAGTTTTCAAAACAAATTTCATCTTACATGATTTTCATTTGGAAAAATTTGGCCTGTACATTTTTATTTTATTTTTTGAACTTTAATTGGTATCATTCTGTATTTAATAACACACTAAGGACAGAACATAACCATCATTATAAAATCTAAATAGTAATAGAGTTGCAATTAAATCTTTTGGGCCAATCTCTTTTCACACTGGACTTTCAAAGTTATTTATTTTCTTATTAAGTAAAGATATGAAGAAACTAAAAGTAGTTATTTCAAGCAAATTAAGCACACATAAAATGTTTCTGGGCTTGTCTGAGATTTTTTCAGAAAAAAAGTTAAAGACTATTGTAATTTTTGTTAAAAAGAAATAACAGCTAGTTCCTTTCATCTCAAGTTCAGTAAGTTGAAGATAGTTCACAAAAGTTGGAATTTTTTTCCAAGTACAAGATAAAATTATTGGTTTCTATAAATACAATGTTGGAATAATAAAATTTAAAAATCACCTTCAGAGTACAATAGTACCCCTTATCTACAGTTTCACTTTCTGTGGTTTCAGTTACCTAAGGTCAGCCATGGTCAGAAAATATTAAATAGAAAACTCCCAAATAAGTCATGTTTTAAATTGTTTACCATTCTGAGTAGTGTGATGAAATCTGATGCCCTTCTGCCCTTTGTCCAGCATATCCATGCTGTATCCACTACCTGCCTGTTAGTCACTTAGTAGCCATCTAGGCTGTCAGATAGACTGTTGTGTATTGTAGTGCTTGTGCTCAGCTAACCTTTATTTTACTTAATAATGGGCCCTAAAAGTGCAAGAGTAGTAGTGCTAATATATTGTTATAATTCTTCTATTTTTACTATTAGTTATTGTTAATATCTTACTGTGCTTAATTTATAAATAAAACTTTGTTATAGGTATGTATGTATGTATAGGAAAAAATACAGTATACATAGGGTTCAGAACTATCTGCAGTTTCAGGCATCCACTGGGGGTCTTGGAACATATCCCCCTTGGATAAGGGAGCTACTTTACTTTTAAAAACTTGAACATAACAAATATTTATATATAAGGCAGAAATTTTGCAGAAAATTTTAAAATTAAGTTCATCTTCTCTTTGCTCTCTTAGGAGTTGTTTTGGAAATGCTCGGGTCACCACATAGTGATGGAAAGTCAATCCATAGTAATCCTGACAGTTTACTCCAGAGCTTTGCTTTCAAATATGCTCTTTAAAAACTGCATTTAGTGGTTTTTTTTTTTTCCATAATAAGAGCAGACTGTGAAAGATTTTTGAGACTTGAAAAACATCCCTTCCAGTTTTTGATTGTGGGAATTTCCAGGGAATGTGTTTATAACTTTTAATTTTTTGGCAGGATAAATTTCATTCCTTACCTTCTCATTGCTGTGTTATAGACAAGGTAGGAAGCAGGTAAAAAGAAGGAGGGCACATGCGATAATGAACCTAAGTGAGAAATAACATGGTCATTGAAATCTAAAAGGCAGGGAGGGTTCGATCTTTGGGCTCACCTATAATTTGTGCACCATAAATGTAGAAGGAAGTCATCAGGGACTTTCTAATGACAGTGCTGTCTATAACAGTATCATCAAGCAAGACATTGGCATAAATCATTGGCACTTTGCAAAGTGTCACTTCTGTCAACCTTCTAGTGATGTGATCTTTCGTCTTTCAAATCCATAGACTGGCATTTGGATCAGCTAAGCATCTCACATCCTGTCTTGCATATTAAAGCTCTTTTAGCCAATATTGTAATAGTGAAATAATGCATGTCCTAAAATATTTTTAAACAAGTAACTTAATAACTAAGCTTTGGGCTCAGTATGGCTTGCAGAATTCCCTGTTTGCAAATGCAGATGCGGCTGTTACTCATTTTAGGAAGTTCCTCAAGGGAAGAAAAGATTATGAAGCATTGATGATTTTGTATCATTTCAGAAGACTTCTATTAATAAGACTTTTGAGTTCAAAGGCAGTTTTACTTTGGGTTTAAGTTTAATTCAGGAAATAAACTGCTTGTTAAAACAGTTGATTTACAGTTGGATGAATTGTATAAAAACAGAAATAATGACATTGATAAAAAATTACACTTGGCTGGATGAAATAAAATTAATCCATATCTGTACATAATAAGATGGAAAACCTGTATGCTTCACTCTAATTTAATTTGAATGAATGCTTGCACCCAGCAGGATTGGTATTTCAATCTATGTAGCTGAAATTCTATAGAATTTGCATTGTTTATTGGTTCTGAAGTTAAACTGAAAAATATCTTGAAAGGCATAAACCTTGTTCATATCTCCTTGTTAAGTTTCATCATTTTTCTCTGCTAACTTTGTGTTCAGAGTACAGTATTTTGAGAAGATTAAATTTGGAGTAACAGCTCTAGTTGTACCAGCTCAGCCTTATGGTTTCGGGTTGCAATACTACTGTTAATTTTATTTTAAAAAATAGACTTATTGTTTAAAGCAGTATTAGGTTCAAAGCAAAATTGAGAGGAAGATACAGAGATTTCCCATATAGCCATATAGCCCTTGCCTTCATCCATGCATAGCTTCCCCCATCATCAACCTACCAGACCAGAGTAATACCTTTGTTACAATTGATGAACCTGCATGGACACATTATTATCACTAAAAGTCTACAGTTTACATTAGGGTTCTCTCTTGGTGTTGGATAGTCTATAGGTTTGGGTAAATGTATAGTGATATGTAACTATCATTATAGTATCATACAGAGTATTCTCACTGCACTAAAAATCCTCAGTGCTGTTCATTCCTCCCTCTCCTTTAACTGCTGACAACCATTAATCTTTTATCTGTCCACCGGGCATGGTGGCTCACGCCTGTAATCCCAGCACTTTAGGAGGCTGAGGCTCATGGATCGTGAGGTCAGGAGATCGAGACCATCC
Source organism: Cacajao melanocephalus (assembly GCA_963573385.1). NCBI lineage: Eukaryota > Metazoa > Chordata > Mammalia > Primates > Pitheciidae > Cacajao > Cacajao melanocephalus. Next base: position 57,229 of record CAUYLG010046594.1, on the reverse strand, counting down.
TGGCTAACATGGTGAAACCCCATCTCTACTAAAAATACAAAAATTAGCCAGGCATGATGGCACATGCCTTAATCCCAGCTATTTGGGAGGCTGAGGCAGGAGAATCATTTGAACCAGGGAGTTGGAGGTTGCAGTGAGCCAGGATGGCACCACTGCACTCCAGCCTGGTGACAGATGGAGACTCCATCTCAAAAACAAAACAAAACATGTATCGGTCTATATTGTTTTACTTTTTCCGTACTATCATATAGTTGGAATCACACAGTTGGTAGCGTTTTTAGATTGGCCTCTTTCACTTAATAATATTCATTTAAGTTTATTCCATGTCTTTTTATCTCCTGGTAGCTTATTTCTTTTTAGTACTGAATACTATTCAATTATCTGGATATACCATTGTTTATTTATCCATTCACCTGCTGAAGGACATCTTGGTTGCTTCCAGGTTTTGGCAATCATGAATAAAGCTGCTATAAACATCCACGTGCAGGTTTTTTTGTGTACCATAAGTTTTTAACTTGTTTGGGTAAATACCAAGGAGCATGATTTCTGGATCACAGTTATGTTTGGGTTTTTTTGTTTGTTTTTTGAGATGGAGTCTTGCTCTATCACCCAGGCTGAAGTGCAGTGGCACAATCTCGGCTCACTGTAACTTCTACCTACTGGGTTCAAGCGATTCTCCTGCTTCAGCCTCCCGAGTAGCTGGGATTACATGTACATGCCAGCACACCTGGCTAATTTTTGTGTTTTTAGTAGAGATGGGGTTTCACCATGTTGGTCAGGCTAGTCTCTAACTCCTGACCTCATGATCCGCCTGCCTCGGCCTCCCAAAATCCTGGGATTACAGGCATGAGCCACCACATCTGGCCTATGTTTGATTTTATAAGAAGCTGCCAAACTGTATCACAAAGTGGCTATATCATTTTGCATTCTCATCAGCAATGAATGAGAACTCCTATTGCTCCACATCATTGTCAGTATTGGGTGTTTTCCTTAGAATGGACTTTGGCAATTCTAATAGGCTCATAGTGGTATCTCATTGTTGCTTTAATTAATTTTTCCCTGATGATCTACGATGTGGAGCATCTCTTTAAATGCTTACTTGCTATCTGTATGTCTTCACTGGCGAGTTTTTTGTTAAGGTCTTTGGCCCATTTTAAAATTGAATTGTTTGTTTTCTTATTGTTGAATCTTTTTTGCTTGTTTGTTTTTGTTTTTGAGACAGTCTCGCTCTGTCACTCAGGCTGAAGTTCACTGAATCCTGGGACTCTTGGGCTCAAGTAACCCCTTCTGCCTCAGCCTCTCAGGTAGCGAGGACTACAGGCATGGCGGTGCATGCACTTCCAGGCAGCTAATTTTTAAGTTTTTCATAGAGATGAGGTCTCACGATGTTTCCCAGGCTGGACTCAAACTCTTGGGCACAAGCAATTCTCCCGCCTTAGCCTCTCAAAGTGCTGGCATTATAGGTGTGAGTCACCATGCCTGGCCTTATTGTTGAATCTTAATAGTTATTTACATGCTTTGGATAATAATCCCTTATCAGATATGTCTTTTACAAATATTTTCTCATTCTCTTGATAAGTCTTTCATAGAGCAGAACATCTTAATTTTTATAAAGTCCAGCTTATCAATTCTCTCTTTCATGGATTGTGATTTTGGTGTCATATCTTAAAAGCCATTGCCAAACCCAAGGTTATCTAGATTTTCTCCTACATTGTCTTTTAAGAGTATTATAGTTTGCATTTTACATTTAGGTTTGCAATCCATTTTGAGTTAATTTTAATGAAGTTCTGTGTCTATATTCATTTTTTTGCATGTGAATCTTTAGTTGTTGCAGCACTATTTCTTAAAAAGACTATCTTTTCTCCAGTGTATTGCACTTGCTTCTTTGCGAAAGGTCTTTTGACTGTATTTGTGTAGGTCTCTTTCTGGATTTTCTGTTCTATTCCATTGATCTAATTGTTTATTCATTCAGCAATACCACACTGTCTTGATTACTGTAGCTTTACAGTAAGTCTTTGAAATCAAGTAGTGTCAGTCATTCAACTTTGTTTTTCCCATCAATATTATTTTTGTTATTCTCGGTCTTTTGTTTCTCCATATAAACTTTAGAATTAGTTTGTCAATATCCACAAAATAACTCTCCAGAATTTTTACTGAGATTGCTTTGAATCTATAGATCAAGTTTGGAAAAACTGACATCTTCACAATACAGAGTTTTGCTATCCTTGAACATGAAATATTTCTCTATTTACTTCTTGTTTATTTCATCAGAGTTTTATAGTTTTCTTCATATAGGTGTTGTATAATATATATTTCATTAGATTTATATTTAAGTACTTCATTTTTTGGATGCTAATAAAAATGGTATTGTGTTTTTAATTTTTTAATTTCAAATTCCACTTGTTAATTGCTAGTACATAGGAAAGCAATTGGCTTTTGTATATTAATCTTGAGTCCTACAACCTTGACTATAACAGGCTCTAATCATTGTTAATTTCATTTAAAATTCTTTCAGACATAGATACATATTACCTCAAGAAGAGCATTTTGGAAGCATAAAACATGCTCCCTATCTTCCTAGGCATTATTCTTGTTACTACCACTGTTACTTCCTGCCCCTGGTTTAGAGCCCTAGGAATCTAATAACCTTTCAAAGCTCTACCATGAATTTACAATGTCCCAGTGTCCTTGGAACAATCAAATTCCCCTGTATCCTGCTGCCCTGGATCTCAAGATCAGAAAACAGGGTGGCTGCAGATAAGAATAGTAGTCTAATACCTGCTGTTTGAATCCAAACTAAACTTCCAAACTTCCTGGGTTCTCAGAGTATCACAGAAACAGGCAGTATCTAATTGATTCAGAAATACAAGATGTAGAGTGAGAGGCTGTGGTGTTTCCTTGAGTCTTTCTAGGGGCCTTTTGGCAATATAAACACCCTTTAAGATGACATAAGATTCTCAAAAAGATAAGACATATTCTTAAAATTGTTAAATGTTTGTTTCTTTTTTCTACTTGACTACTCTGCTATGTTTTCATTTGAGTCTGGGCCTGCCTGCCTCCAGAGTGACATAACATTAGCAGAAACTATAAAATGTTAACTTCTCTGTTTGAATTTTTTGTTTCTTTGTTGGAATGTATGGACCTATAGCTTTGCTCAGAGCAAATCTTGGCCTTATAAGAAACGATCAAACCACTCTATTACAAAGCTAAGTTTGGTAGTTTAATTGGACAAGGTACTATGCTTCCAGTTTTAGTTTTAACTCTTTCAGTGACCTGTGCATAATTAAAATGGAGAAAAAAATGAAACAACAAAAATAACGCTGCAGATAAAACAGATACCCATCCTTTCCCCAGCTCTGTCATTGACCTTTGAGATTTCATACAAGCAGCTCTCCCTATTTCAACCTTCCACTTATAAAATGGAAATGAGCATTCATGTTCACCACAAAAAGTGCTTATAAAAAATATTTTGAAAATTCCAAATAAAGAGACCTAATCAATCTGCTGGCTCTGCCCAGATCTAACTGTACATCAAGCTAGAAATAGTTCTAAAGTGGTAGCTTATTGTGTAGACCTGATTGACTAGATTTATTCCTCACCTTTTCCATGCTTGGCCTGTGTTACAGGACAGTAGATACTCTGCAGGGTTCACTTCCTTGGCTTTGGAATGGAAATGGGAGGCTAAAAGTCAAGAAGAAGGAAGAAGCCCTTTTATTTCTCTCAATTCCTCTCTGCCTTAGGAAACAACTCTTAGGAAGCCTGTGGCTCCTCTTGATTCCACCTGTAGTTCCAGGCTCCAGGAACACTGCCTCTTCTCTTGACTTTCCAGGTTATGGGGTAGAATTACAGTGGCTTTCTGCTGTTGCTTATCTCAGGATGCCTCAATTTGCATTTTAGCTCTTTAATCACTCGTATAACCAGTTTCCTCTATTTCAAATACAGTAGTCCCCTTAGTCACACTTTTGCTTTCTGCAGTTTCAGTTATCCACAGTAAATCACAGTTCTAAGATATTGAATAGAAAATACCAGAAATAAACTATTTATAAGTTTTAAATCTCACGCTGATCTCAGTAGCAGGGTGAAATCTCATTCCATCCAGCTCCATCCTGACCAGGATGTTAATCACCCCTTTGTCCAGTGTATCTAAACTGTAGATGCCACTCTCCTGGTAATCATTGATGTCCTTTGCTCCTTGACATCCAGCCATCAGCATCATCATGGCTTGATGAGTTAGGATCCTCCAAAGCAGATGATCCTCCTTCTGACATATTGTCAGAGGGTCTATACTAGATCACACAGGTTAAGTACTATTTTTATCATATTATATCAAGAGTGCAGAATATCAAAATGACTAATCACTATAGATGATAGTCATCATCCAGTTAGTGTGAAATTACTGTCTTTTCCCCCTTTTCATACTGTACTCTTTAAAAGTAATTCACTGTGTGCAGCTTACACTTAAAGAATGGGGAATTATACTCTACTTCTTTGAGGGTGGAGTATTTACATAAATTATTGGGAATTATTCTAATTTAGAGATTAGTCTGTTCTCCTTTTATTTATTTATTATTATTTTCTTTTTTTATTTTTTAGAAAGAAAGAAAAAGAGAGAAAAGAAGAAAGAAAGAGTGAAAGAAAGAAAAAAAAAGAATGTAAGAGAGAAGGAAAGAGGAAGAGAAAGAGGGAGAGAGAATGGGATTCTTGTTCTATTGCCCAGGGTAGAATGCAGTCTAAAAATGGGTATTAAAAACCTCTTTTATGCCAATAATTGTGCTTAACAATGGAGACAGGAAGGAATAAGGGATGAAAATAACAAACAAGCAGCCAACCAATATTTTTTTTAAACCTGTGAAATGCTATGCAATTGCTGAGGAGTGATTTACTTCCAGTTATGTGGTCACTTTTAAAATAGGTGTAATGTGATACTGGGAAAAAGGTATGTTTTGTGGATTTGGGGTAGAGAGTTCTGTAAATAATTGTTAAGTTTACTTGTTCCAGGTCTGAGTTCAAGTCCTAGATATCCTTGTTAATTTTCTATCTCGTTGATCTGTCTAATATTGACAGTATAATGTTAAAGTCTCCCACTATTATTGTGTGGGAGTCTAAGTCTCTTTGTAAGTAAGCATAGATTTTTGAATTTGCCAGAATTTTGTACAGAGTTGAGAAGAGTCAGGATTTAGAATTCAAGATTTTGTTATTCGATATAAATAATTACAAGACAAAGTTAGAAACTGATTCTGATTTTTATTTTTCATAAGAAACTGGCTTGAGCAATAGTTTATTATTTGCCAGAAAAAAAAAAATCTGTGCCAATTACTTGTGAGAATATGACTACTATAGAATTTGGTACATTCTATGCCTCTCCATCATCTCCTACTACTACTCACACCCTGGATACACTAGGGCTGGATTTAATCTTACATGATGTAGAGGTTCATTTAGAAACTCAATATTGAACTAAACCCTTTGTAAATAATTAATTTTAAAATGAACTAATTTGTTCTCAACACTTGAGATTAGGGTAATCACTCTGTCAGAATGTATGTACAGTAGAGATAAAAGGCATTTAAGCAGTGAAGGCTAATAATTCTATTTTCTTCTATGAACAATTAATGTTTATGCCCCAGGAGGCCTATAGTATGAGCATGCACTTGAAGTTTCCTTTATGATTCTTGCAGATTCAAGCTAGATTATGCATGTTGTCTTACAGTAAAGAGTGATATTGATGAGGAAAATCGCCAGTCAAATTCTGATTGTTTAAGAGAATTAATGTCATTGGTTCTATTTTTTATAGTCTAGCTCTCTATTTCCCATGTCCTCTAACTTAGCTTCCCTGCACAAGAGTAAAAATTACTGAATTTTATTAATGGGTAATATATTTGGTAGTGGCTTTTCATTACATTTTCACAGGGTGTCTTGAGATTTGAGATTATTTTTATTATTATTTTACAATTGTGAGACATGCTTGTAAATGGAGAAAGTTGGGTGGGGTTGAGCATGAGAGAGAAAACTGACTGGCTTAATAGTGACCACAGATGTTCTTTGTGCATGGATGGAAAGCAGTGAAGCAGCTCCAGGCAGGGTGCCTGGGAGGCTTTTTCTTTTCCTGTTGGAGGTGACCGCCTGTTCCAACTCATCCATCTATTCAGCTTTTCTTACATCAGTCCCCTCAAACAACACAAATCATAAGCTGAAGCTCTGGCACCTGGAAAACAAGCCTAGTTCCCATGTCCCCATGGGGACAAATCTGCAGGCTGACCAATAGAGGTTATCAAAAATGGAGGTGACAATTTGGTAAAAATGGAGGGATGAGGGTAAGGTGGGGCTAGTGCATCTCCTCACTTAAGGAGGGGCTGCAACACCTCAGGGATCTTCCTTCATGCCTGTTCTCAGCCTTGTCATTGATTTGTCATCCTGCCAGTCCATGTCACACCCCCCCATCAACCTACTCACAAAAAGAGCACACAGATAGCTGTTAGAAAAACACTGTTTACAACAGCAAAGACTTGGCACCAACCCAAATGCCCATCAACAATAGACTGGATAAAGAAAATGTGGCACATAAACACCATGGAATACTATGTAGCCATAAAAAAGGGATAATTTCATGTCCTTTGCAGGGACATGGACGAAGCCACAAATTCTTGCTTCTCCCAAATTACCCTGTGCTTCTAACCTTGGACTCTGCCTTCCCACCATTTGCTGTGGGTAAACTGTCTGTGCTAGACCCACCTCCTCTTATCTACTTAAAAATATTACTCCAGCAATGGCTACATTCTTTCTCCTGCATCACCCATTTTTCCCACTCTATTGAATCATCTCCACTGGCATATAGCCAAACTGTAATATCCTCCATCTTTAAACACCTTCCCTTATTCCTACATCTGCCTAAAGCCACTGTCTTATATCTATGCTCGCCTCTGTGACAAATGCTTCAAAATACCTGTCTCTACGCACTGCGCTCATGCCTTTCCTCTAATCTCTCTTGAACACTCTCCAGTTAGGTTTCTAATCCCATCACTTCTACCCATCAGAACTCTTGTCAAAGTGTCTAGTGACCTCTTCATTTTCTAACCCACTGATCGATTTTAAGTCCCCATTCTTCTTAGACCTGAGTGACATTTGACAGAGGTGACTCCCGCTTACCTCATTCACCTGGCTGCCCTCAATCTAGGTTCTCTTCTCACCTCACTTGCTCCTTCAACTTCCTTTGCTGGTCCCTCCACATTTTTCTTTCCTCTAAATGTTGGACCCTAAAATCTCATCCTTAAAATTCTTCCTTCTCTATCTCACTGTCTTGATTATGTCTCTTGGTGTTAAATACAATCATCTGGCTTTAATGCCATCTATATACTTACAAATTAAAAAATTCAATCCCTGGCTTGAACTTCTCCTTGTACTACACACTCATATGTCCAGACAACTTTCTGACATCTCTGAATGGTTGTCTAAAAAGCATCTCAAATTCAACATATCCAGAGCAAACATTCTGGTTCAGAACTTTGGTGTGTTCAGCACTGTAACTCCAGTGCCTGGAAGAAATAGTAACATATGCAACAGTAGCCATTCAATGAATATTTGAAGAATGAGAGAATTCAGTAACACATTACATTTGAAAGAATATTCCATTCATCAACAATGACAAAAAATAGATATCAGTTGTGCCAGATGCCTAAAGGAAAAGGAGAATTTAAATGAATCAGCGCCACAGTATTTCTGACACTCTAGACAAGAAAAGGAAGCAAGCAAAGACATGAAATTGGAAATATCTGTGACACGCTTAGATAAAAATTAGGAAACCTATTTCTTTACTCAGGAGCTTTGCATATGGAGGCAAGAGATTACAGAATTGGAAAGGTGGGGGCCATAAGTGAAAGGCTAAGAAGTTGGAATTTGATTTCTCATCTAATAGATCTATTAGGGAGCAAACAGGATCCTTCTTCACGATCCCATCACATCTGTCACACACCTAAGTCTCTACACTTCCCATTTATCATGCTAGAAGTGATAATAATCGAGGGTCACACACGTGTGTAAACTTAAAGGATGTCTGACTCCATCAGGATGTAAACTCCCCTAGCATGGGAACTACACATTGTCTGCAGTTTCCTTTGTTTTACACCCTTGCCTGGCATAGTAACGACACTTGAGTTGATGCTCAGTATATAAGCACCAACTATACATATTCATTTAGTCAGTTGAATGAATGCATGGCTGGATGAATGAATTAATGACTCTAAGTGTTTGTTAATTTGAACTGAAAGTAGCTGAAAGTCCTTTGCCTGCAGAATACCTTGATTTAAAATACATTAAATATACACACATATAAAGCAATAATGAAATACAGATACTTTTCAAATCAACAGTAATACAACTCACAGTCTTTCTTAGCACCTAAGTGTAGAAGAGATCTGTGAGAATTCATCTTCCGCTCAGTCCAGGATGTCTTGGTAAATTACAGGACTCATTCCCCTTATGTTTGCATGAACCATAATAAAATTTGCCACCCAATGTCTTTGGATGTTTTTAATGAGAAAAAATGGTTGTGTTGGTAATGGCCTAGCTGTTTTCTTGCCTGGCACAGTGCCTTGCCTACAATAGGTGTTCAGTAATAGGGGAATGAAGAGAGAGAGAGAGAAGGAATAAGTGAGTTCATGAATTTGCCTGCCTGTGTCAGCCCTCCTCTTCTATGCAGGAGAGGCTGTGATGATGGAAACAACCCATCCTCCCTGAGGATTTTGCTTTTCGCTGCTCAGAGATGAGTTAACGCTGACTACCCACCTGGGTGGTGACTGTGACTCATAAGTGAGGGGCAGATGGAATTTAGGCGGCAGAAAAACTAGGAGGGGAAATTTTTCAAGGATTAGGCTGAGGGTGAAAAGTCAGGTGGGCAGGTGAGAAAGACAGAAACCCAGCTGTGGACCTGTTAGCCGGGGGCTGGGCCATCCCTTACACAGTGCTGAGTGGAATGCAGATGCAGAGCTTAGGAGAGTGTCAGCAAACATTTCCCCAAATGCTCCTTAGTCACCTCAAGGCTTCTGGACACATTCATCATCATCTTCCCTCCCACAGATGTCCCATCACTGTTCTCTGCAGAGTGATTCATTGTCAGGGTGAAAATCTTAGGAAATTGTCTTCACACAAAAAAACTGCTCCCTAGCTCAAAACATTCAACAACTCCTCCACCCCAGGAGACACATTATTTTTTCTCCTATCCATAGTCTTCCATAGTCTTTTTTTTTTCAGTGATTTGTATGATCACATACTACATATATTACCTTAGAGTCTCTGCAGCCTTTACCTTTCATCTTGTTGAGCAGCTTTTCCCTCAACCTTCCTGCGGGCTTCTGTATAAATCATTCTCTTTCACTTTCCAAACACTGCATTTGAACTTAGTGACGTTTAGCTGTTTCTTCTATTCCTTCCTTGATTTTTTTCCTTTTTTTTAGAAGAGGTGTGTATTCTGAAGAAAGGTCTACAGATCATTCCTCCATCTAATTCAAAACCCAACAACATGTCACTTTATGGTTGGGTTTCCTCAAGAGGCTCTGCCATGGCCCCATCAAGGATTTTTAGGTCCTGAGGTCACTCTGCGATGTGTCGGAGGAAAGGAGTAAGGGCATCTGGGATCCTGGGGCAGGATTAATGGAGTCCAAAGGAAGAAAATGGAAGGGAGAGAGGGAGAATTCTGGGATTTGATGTGTCGGAAGTGGGAGAAGCATGAACAAACTCTGGGAGTGACTAAGAGAGAATCTGACTTGACACAAGAAGGCATTTTTTAAAAACTGAACATTTTTAGAGAAGCTATAAATTCATAGATGATTTTTTAATATGGCAAAGAAGATTTAGCCAATGTCCATTCATCCAGGCCCTTGTCCTTCATCTGTGTCTCTTTTTGTATATCCATTCACAGTGAGGTCTCTGGTTTGTTTATTTTGTTCTTCCCATCTCAATGAGATGTTAACTATGGGCAAATCATTTCAGCTCTGAGGGTTCCCATTTCCTCAGCTGCAAAATGAGGAAAATGAAGGATTGCTGGCTAAGATCCCTTCTAACTTGTCAGTTAATTGATGTTATTGTGACAGGCATCCCCTGTCAGATCCCCAGAGTGACAAAGTGGGTCTCTTACCACTTATTCCCTGATGAGTCCAGGAGCCAGTCCCCTCCATGTTGGGGACATCCCCTGTGTGCATGTGGAGTTGAGTTGCCTGGATTCCAGTTCAAGACACCCAAGGCTGGGAGGTGAGGAAGCTTGTGGAAGGAGAGTTATTAGCACTGACCTGAGTATGAGGACAGGCTCTGCCACTGCCCAGCTGTGTGAGCCCTCTCACTTGAACCTCCCTGTTTTGTCATGTAAGGCTGGACCAGGGCAAGCCACGTGAAGCACTCACTACGGTGACCAGCACATGGGGAGCATGGAATACCTCTCAGCTGTTTCCATAGTCTTTGTAATGATCATCATCATCACCATCATCATGAAATTGTCACAACTTAAATCCAGGAATACAAGAAGGCCTCCCGTCTCCATTTCGTAGAAAGTCAGACTTTAATAAAAAGAAATCCAGTTGACCACTTCTTTTGAGTCTATATATTTGGAGAGCAAGGCATGATCACAATCTATGTGTGGTGTTACTGTTGCTTATAAAAAATTAATCTTCCCCACTTCTCTTCATCCTCCATCTCAGCTGACAGGGAACTTATTTAAATTCTTTTCATAAGCGCTAATGGTAATAACATACTTTCAGATTTTTTAAGTTGAAACATAGTTTGGGAAGTCAGGATCTTCAAATGTAACAGAAGGGCAGACTATAACATAAAAACCCTCTATCAAAATTAAATGTTTATCAAGGGGAACAAAGAATAGGGAAATTCAGTGAGTTACTTAAAAATGGACGTTGTAGTTATTACTTGAGCATGAAAATACAGAAGGAAAACATTAAAAGCATTTTTAAAAGAGTTTGGAAATTCAGCATAAAATAGGCAGGAAATAGGAATGAATCATTTTCTTTTGCTGTTGTTCATAAAACATCTTGTAATCATTGCTGGATTTTTCCATTCTCCTCAGTGGTGGGGCTGGAGCAAAACAGACACTAGAAATGCAATGTTTTGTTCAGCAGCAAAGTCTGAAAGCAAAGTCTTTGTCTAGGCATTTATTTTAGTCAATTATTAATACGTCATCTGTGAAGTTATTCTCCTTGTTCTAAGCTCGATCTTGTACTAATCCCTTTGGCTAAGGTTATGCATAACTAACAGTCTAGTACCTGTAGAGCTCTAAGGAGTTAAAAGAAAAAAAAATAGTCTTAGCTGGCAGGAACAAAAATAGGCGTAGAGAAGAGTGAAAATTCTGAGAAATTAGGCCAACCACAAATGGTTGCACTAGCACCTAAGCATCCTGTTACAGTGCCCAGTTCACAGCCTACCTGCACCCAAGCACTCTGTCTGCAAGAATTCAGCTTAAGCAGCACGACCTTGTAAGATTCCCCCCCAAGCCTCTTCCTCTTGGTAGACAGGCTTCTTTCTGCTATCTCACTCATTGCTCCCTTGCAATGCATCTCCCCCTTTTCTCTAAATAATTTTGCCTTTCTAAACTCATTACTTTATGCATTGGCCTCAGACAGTCGTTGACCATGACAGTACCTGGAGCATGGCACCTGGCTGTGTTTTGATCCAGGGCCAGCAGAGTTTTTCCACATCACTTAATAGTTGAATCTTTGTTATTTACCTTCCTGGAATAAACATGTTTTCCAGTGGCAAAGTATTTCATAGCAAAATGACCTACTAGAGTTGCCTCCTCATATTTATTCTGAGTCCTTAAAGAGTTACTAACATTATTGGTGGAAGAATCAGATCACTGGATTATAAAAAGAAGAGAGATCACCTTTTATTTTCCTTTTTCTTAGTTTCTACTCTTTTTTAAAATGTTTGACTCTTTATGACTCCCAGCAAGATTTCATAATCTGCATTATTATTTCAGTGTGCCAAAAATAATTGCTACATTTTAAAAATAGAATTGGTTTTTCAAGCCACTATTATTTTTAATGCTCCACATTCTTATAAAAGGAACTATTGTCACTTAGTCTTGCCATATTTCTGAATTTTTGAAAACTGTTTTAAAGGTGAAAAGACTTTTTTTGTAATACTTAAAGCCATTCTTCGTATTTCTATTGAGAATGTGAAATATGTATTTAATATCTATTTAAAGGAACACACCCTTTTCTGTCCTAAGAAAATCATGGAAAGTATAATTAAGGATGAAAGCAGCTAAAGCAAGTTTACCACACGGAAAGCCTACTGGAAAGTGCTTAATGGATTGGACACTGATGTTATTAATGGCCAGACCCTTACATTGTTTCCATTTATACTTAAATAGGCTGCCTAAAGCACCTGTGAAGGAGAGGTAAAGATGATCCACCTAAGACCAGGTGCAGTAGCTCAGGTCTGTAATCCCAGCACTTCGGGAGGCCCCGGTGGGCAGATCACTTGAGCCCAGTAGTTTGAGGCCAGCCTGGGCAACATGGCAAAACTCTATCTCTACTAAAAACGCAAAAATTAGCCAGGTGTGATGGTGCAACCCTGTAGTCCAAGCTAAAATGAAAGCTGAGGTGGGAGAGTGGTTTGAGCCTGGGAAGTAGAGGTTACAGTGAGCCGATGTGCCACTGAACTCCAGCCTGGGTGACAGGAGTGAAACCTTGTCTCTCAATTTAAAAAAAATGGCATACCCAAATGTGTGCGGGAGAATACCCCACCACCACCAATTCCCAAAAAACATTTGTTTAAAAAGTATCTGCCTAGTGTAAAGGAAAGAAAGAAAATTTGAGTTGGTACTTATCTCTGAATCTTTAGACAAACTATAAAATTCCTGTATGTGTCTGTATGTGCTACTTTTTATACTTGGAAATACTGGTGATTCCATGGTCTCCTAACTTTTTCACTGAAACATTATAAGAAAAAATTAGAAGTAAATGTAAGAGACCTGGGAATTTTCAGAAATAAAAGTGCTGGAAGTGCATTTGTACTTGGCTGTCAGATTCATCTCAGGCTTCACAGGGTCAAAACTGTGCTCCCAGTCCTTCCTCATGACCCTGTACCCCCACCACAGGCTTCTTGGTTGATGGAAAAGCTATGCCACCAGTTGCTCGGACCAAAATTTTTGACATCTTTCTCTTACACATATCCAATCCATCACTAAATAATTGTCTAGTCTAACATCAAAATACATCCAAAATCTGTTCACTCCTCACTGCCTCCCGGTCCAAGTTTCTCCATTCTCTCCTGATTTATCTCCTTGCTTCTCACCTTTGCCCTCTCTCCAGTCTATTCTTAGTACAGCAGCCAGAATAACACGTCAAACTGTGTCACTTCTTTGCTTAATATCTTCCAGTAGCTTCCTAGTTCTCTCAGAGTAAAAACCTACAGCAGCAAACAAGATCATGAAATTGGCCCAACTGGCCCACAGAATTGATGTTTCTGGTCACCCTCCCAGTCTTAAATCTTGAGAAAGTTACATTTGTCTTACCTAAGTTCCTTCTCTGGAACTTGGGTTCTGGGGGTCACAGGCTCCCACCCCTCAGCTCTGCAGTGTGGCCAGAGCCCAGCATCCCAGCTCCTGCCCCTATCCTTCTGTATGTTCCCCCTCCCATAAGGGGTTTTAGCAGTGGCATGACCAAACACACCAGTCACACCCCTGTTGCACATCCTGCAAGGGGAGTCACGGAACTCTCCTGTTTTACAAGCATGTCATAGATGGTCTGTGTAAGTCATATGTAGTGTTTTTCCTGTTTCTCTGTGTGTCTGTCTTCATGAACATAAAAAGAAATTAGAAAGTTGAAAATATTTATGTAATAAAATTTTATTTAAAACCCGACAGAAAATTGGAGAAATTTGGCTAATTAGCATTGCTCATAGTTAAAGCTCTTTGTCTTGATGAAGGTAAAATAAGAAATATTATAAAGAAACATATTGGTAGTTTGGAAATTCTTTTTAATATAGTTAAGCATAAAGCCATATTTAGCATGGAGTCAAATTTCACATGCATGTTTGCATTGCTATGTTTCACACTGTATTTGCTATTTTGCATAGATAGTACTAGCACTAAAATACCCATCAGTCACATGCCTAAAGTAAATTTCTAAATTGTGCAAAAGGTATAGTGGTATTGGTGGACTTAAAGACATTAATTTGTGTACCAGGAACAAAATATGTGTCATGTGTTTTTTTAGGCTCTGAATAACACTGTAGCCTCCAAGGTAAATTCAGTAGGATAAAAATTTGAGGTTGGTTTCCTGTTTATTTGTTCTTTACTTCTAATTTTTATTTACTTGCTGTTTGTTCTCCTTTGGATTTTACCTACATATACATATATAAGACCATTGTTTTCTAGTTTCTAATGAAACGCTTTTATTTGGTTTTATGAATAATGATTTTTGTTTCCTATGCACTTTCAACAATTTATCATGTGTTCATTTTATCTAAAATTCCTAAGCTACCTTTGTCGAGCCTCCAAAAATTGGTAGAGCACACCAGCTATTTAAAATTTGATGGGGTTTGCTTATTTCTGATAACCTATAGAGCTATAGGAACTTGAAGATTCCAGGCAATCAATAAATTTTTTAAATACTTATTTTTTTAGGTTCTGAACAGAAATAGTACATTATTTTGTTATTTAAAAAAGTAAGTGAGGAGCTGGCATGGTGACTCATGCCTGTAATCCCAGGACTTTGGCAGCCCGAGGCAGACATATCACTTGAGGTCAGGCATTCAAGACCAGCCTAACCAATATGGTGAAATCCTGTCTCTGCTAAAAATACAAAAAAAAAAAAAAGTAGCCAGGTGTGGTGGCATGCACCTGTAATACTAGCTACTCAGGAGGCTGAGACAGTAGAATCATTTAAACCCAGGAGGCAGAGGCTGCAGTGAGCCGTGGTGGTGCCACTGCACTCCAGCCTGGGTGACAGACAGAGTGAGACGAAGGAAGAGAAGGAAAGAAAGAGGGAGGGAGGGAGGGAGGGAGGGAGGGAAATAAGGAAGGAAGGAAGGAAGGAAGGAAGGAAGGAGTAAGTGAGAATAAAAATGTTTAAATTGTGCCTATTTCCAAGGTAATTCAATTCAATAAATAATTTCAGCTGGTTTCAGATCTTTTCCTTTGGGTAATGAGGAAAATCTATGATATGGGTAAAAAGTTTTAATGTTCAGGAAAGATTAGCCTTGTCCTTAAAGAAATTACACTGACTTGGATTTCTCTCAAGCTCTTTTACTTGTATTTACCATTAACAAAATTAAGTCACATTCACTTAAATAGCAATAAAAATGTAAGACTTTTCAGTGATTTTTGATCCCAAGCCTTGTATCACTATTGGGCCTTCATGTGTGTACTTGAAAACAAAATATATACATGTTGTACTAGTTAGAAGATTCTAATGGTGAAAGTTACGTAGACAGTTGTCCGTACTGTATCTAGAAACCAATCTTAAAACTGTGTGATGATGCTCTTTTTAAAATAGCTAAAAAGAAATTGTGTGCTTGTCCTCACTCTGTCCTTGTTTTGTTGTATGATATTTAAATGAAAAAGATTATCTATTCTCATACACAATTTCCAAAACTGATACTTGCATTTATCATTTTTTAATAATGGAGAGAAAAGTTAATTGTTTACTCTGAGGAGTTTGACATAGGACCTATCACTGTTACTTGCATTTATCATTTTTTTAATAATTGAGAGAGAATTGTTTACTCTGATGAGTTTGACATAGGACCTATCACTTTTTTAATGTTTTTGGTCACAGTTCTGTCACTAGAATGCCAGCAATGAGACATATGCAATGAGTAACCTAACTAATACAGTGTTTGAAGTGCTGCAGCCAGTGACTACTCGACACCAAATCACAGTGTTTTAATTTGTGACATGTTAGAGAGAATACTTGGACGTTCTGCAATATAAATGTCCTATTAACTAATCCTTGTGCTGTTAAGTTACTGGGCTTTGACTCCCAGGTCTGGAAATGGCATTGACTCCTGCTAAATACTGAACATTGATACAAGTCAAAGGCTCATCTTTAGACCCTAGAGAAGGTGACAATCAAAATAAACTGCTTTTATGAGACACAGGGCCAGAAATTAAAATCATTCAGTCTCTCTAGGCCCAGGGACTATTGCAAAAGAGGTGGGCACATGAGTTTGTAAGAGCTGATTTTGAGAAATAAGATTAATTCAGAGTTTTTCTATAAGTTTAACATTAATATCAGAAGTGCACAGATGCAAGGCCAGCATCTGGGCCCTCTGTGTCAGAATAACAGGGTTTTCTTGGAGCATCAATCTACTCTTTAAAACTGTAAAATGTTATAAAACGTTTATGGAAATCTTACCTTATGGTCAAACTGATGAAAATTAGATAGATTTGTTTATAAGGTTTGATTAAAATTAGCTTTAACATTGATAATATGCCATATAAGGATTTTCTCTTTGAACAAAATTTTTGTATAAAATAAATGAGATGATAAAAGATTTTTGTTTACCTTGAGTAAACTGCAGGAGAGCCAGATTTGGTTGGCTTCCTGCTGTCTTTAGGTCTTACTGTTTGGGAAACTGAGTCTCCTCTCTAACAAAAAGCAAATGCTTTGTTTTATCATCTTGGCTAAATGAATGAGTATTGTATAATGACCTATGATTCTATTTTGTGATACCAAGTGTCTTACACCTTTGATATTTCACAGACTTTCCAAGAGCAAAATTTCCAGTTCCAAATTCAGTTTTTTTTTAGATCAAACTAACTTTTAGGAGAATATTAGGTCCCCTGAAGCCCAAGAGACACACAGTCGGTTTATTTGTATGTTACAATTATACTTGAAGCATTTTCAAATGTGAGGTAGTATTTAACTTTCTTTGGGTTACATGGATTTTATGATATTCTGGAAATTCTGATATGTCAATATAGATAGTAATTGTTATTATGGTAAATTGTTGTATGCCAATGAAACAACTAAATTTCCTTGGAAACTGTGTCTTTAACTATGAATAGCCTAAGACTTTTGTCGTTTATGGTTGTTGTTTAGTGTTGATTCCTTTCAAAAAGTGACTTATAATCAGCTACAGTCCAAGACTTGCTTCTTGGGGAGTTCATGAAAAGGAGTCTTGAATGTAGTTTTCTGGAAGATTGTGCCCTAAGATCAGAGAGAAAACTTTCAGGACTCTAATTAAAAAGCGGATGTGTTCAGAAAGATTGCTGGTCCAATATGAAGCAGAGGAGGAGTTGGTTGCATGGACTAAATGAATGGAAGGCTAAAACAATTTTTACTGACTCTTTTTTGTTTGAAATATTGCTGATTCTTTTGTTTTTCAGAGTCTGAAGATTTTTTTTTCTTTTGAGCTATTTACAGCCTTTAACAATTGAGTATACTCTTGTAAACAGAATTTAAGGCATATTTCTCTCTGTCTCTGCCATGTTTCTCCAGAATTTGTAAACTATCCGTGAATATTATTAATTCATTGTGATGTGTGTGTTTGCATACATTTAATAATAACCTTTTTTCTTTTATAATGGGACACAGCTGGAGGAACTAGTTGTTTTTCCAGGGCTTTGACTAAAATGGCCTTCTGAAAGGTTCCTGCAAAGCCAGAGCTATATAATGATTCCTGCTGCACTTTGTGTGGATAATCAGGCCAAATATATGGGACTGAAGCTTATTTTGTGAGCAGTTTGGCCCTGCCATGATTTGCCCGTGGTAGAACTGGGGGACTGAAGAGAGAAAGACTATTTCAGAAGAAAACCATAGTATTAGATTAACTTTTCACTCCTTACCCATGGTATGGAGCTGCCCACAATGTCCCTCGTCAGCATGAAGCATCCCAAAAGATCAATAGCCAGATTCCCCATGATTGAGAGATTGATAAATAGAAAGGGTAGGGAAACTGAAACCATTCTACTTGTCCCATAAAACTAATACTGTTTCTTTTGAATAAAGACAGAAATTGAACTCCCCAGTCTTAAAACTTAGAAAGTTGCATTTGTCTTTTCTGAGTTCTTTCCTTAGGAAACCAACCATCAGGCCTCCCAGATGGTATCAAAGAACTGAAACACTTACCATATCACTGCATCTGTACAATGAGATGCCAGACCACTCACCCATCATGATTGCTTAACTGACCACCTGCTTCCGGTTGACCAACTTCTGTTTCTTACCCCTCCCTAATTCTTATTTTCCTTTATGCTGTTACATTTCCTCCCTGCTATATAAACCCCAAATTTTATTCAGTTATGGAGACAGATTTGAGACTCATCTCCCATCTGCTTAGCTAAAGCACCCAATTAAAGCCTTCTTCCCTGGCAATATGTGTTGTCTCAGCGATTGGCTTTCAGTGCTGCAAACAGCAGCACCTAGACTGAACCCTGACATTTCCATAACAATCAGATGTGGTCTGAGCTCAACTCCCTCCCTATCCTCTCCCCTTTCCTACCACCTGCTAACCTCACCTCCTGCCCACTGGGCACAGCCACACTGTCTTCCTGGCTGCCCCTGAACATAGCAAGCACAGCACACCCAGAGGCTTCACCTAGTCCTTCCACTTGGAACACTCGTCCCTTGAAGAGTTCCTCCCTCAAGTCTTCACTGAATTATTTCCTTCCCCAGGAGGCCCTTCTTGAGCCCCTCTGTAAAACTGCAACCAATCCCCACTTATATTCCAAGTACTCCTTTTCATGTCCTGCCTTTTATTTTTCCTGCAGTAGTTATCTCATTTTTAACATACTACGTAATTGAAGTATTTGTTTGTCAAGTCTCCCTCTTTTTATTTTTTTTTTAGACAAAGTCTCACTTTGCCACCCAGGCTGGAGTGCAGTGGTGCAATCTTGGCTCACTGTGACCTCCGCCTCCTGAGTTCAAGCAATTCTCCTACCTCAGCCTCCTGAGTAGCTAGGATTACAGGTATGCACCACCTCACCCTGCTAATTTTTGTATTTTTAGTAGAGATGGGGCTTCACCATGTTGGCCAGGCTGGTCTCGAACTCCTAACCTCGTGATCCACCCTCCTCAGTCTCCCAAAGTGCTGGGATTACAAGCATGAGCCACCACGTCTGGCCTGTCATGTTTCAAAAAACCTTACTCCCCACCTCAATTAATGTGTTCTCCATGGAGGTAGGGATTTGTTTTTTCTCTGCTTGGATCATTGATGTGCCAGAGATCCTAGAATAACATTTTGCACAATAATACTTTGTACCCACTTGGCACTGCATATGAGTTTGTGGGATGAAGGAAGATCAGCAGTTCTGTATTACTAAGAGAACCATTGCCAATGACAGGGAAGAAAATTTTTAAGAGGACTTACACATGGTGATTAAGGAGATTTTGTTCAGTTGCAATACTTAACCATAGTCTTACTCAGATTATAATTTTGTTTGTGTCTACATCAATTTTGAAGTCTTTGAGAGTCAAAGCAATATAGTCTTTGTCTTTTTTCCCAAAATCCCTTTACTCTTTTCATATAATAGTCATTTGCTGAATGCTTATTAAAATGAAAGAAAATCCTGCAGGGCATGGTGGCTCACGTCTGTAATCCCAGCACTTTGGGAAACAGAGGTGGGTGGATCACCTGAGGCCAGGAGTTTGAGACCAGACTGGTCAACATAGGGAAACTTCATCTCTACTAAAAAGACAAAAACTAGCTGGGCATGGTGATACACACCTGTAGTCCCAGCTACTTGGGAATATGAGGCAGAAGAATCGTTTGAACCAGAGAGGCAGAGGTTGCAGTGAGCTGAGATCACACCACTGCACTCCACCATGGGTGACAGAGCAAGACTCCATCAAAAAAGAAGGAAGGAAGGAAGGAAGGAAGGCAGGCAAGGAGGGAGGGAGGGAGGGAAGGAGAAAGGAAACAAAATAACAAAATGTATGGAAAGGAAATAAAACAAATTGAACAGATTTACCCTGTCTTGGACTATACACATATATATTTATCTTTTAAATTTAACTAAAATGATATTGAAATATTACCCAGGTATATTTACACAAATTAATTATACTAGGTTAGTAGAAATAAAAAGAAATACTAAAAAGATGAGAGAGGGAGGAACACCCTAAGTACTGTAGGTGAATTTCTGGTTATGCCTTCAATGACGATAGTTCCAGGAGACAGCAGAAGATGCGAGGGGTGAATTTGTCCTTCTCAGGCAATCTCAGTTCCTCTGAGCCTTCAGGATGTGAGCGTCTTGCTGTGGTGAATGGGATTCTAGTGTTTACAGATAAGCATTCTTCATACATGGCCTCTATACAATTAGTGCTCAATTGTAGAAACAGCTATTTGTCCTAGTTATGAGGAATAAATTCTCTTGGTTTGGCTTCTTGAGATATGGTATGTCACTCTCCAACATGGAACCAGTCTAAAAGGACTTTCAAGAGTAATTTTGACTGGGTGTAATGTTTGCTTCATTTACTGACTTTGAACCTAACAGCACCACAGTATTCCAAATAGAGCCACAAAGATGGTTACTCCTTATTGGAGATAAAAGGCTAACTGCTGCTGCAGCAGAGAAAGTAGCTGGACATTGCAGTAAGGTTTTCTAATAAATAATGATTTCTCATGATGAAAATAGTGACCCACTGCTCTCATCTCTGCAAGAATGGAAGAGTAAGAAGTAGGTTTACATCATTCTCAGCAAACTGACACAAGAACAGAAAACCAAACACCACGTGTTTTCACTCATAGGTGGGTGATGAACAATGAGAACATTTGGGCACAGGGAAGGAAACAACACTCAGTGGGCTAGGTTGGGGGGTGGAGGGGAAGGGAGGGACAGTGGGGTTGGCGTGGGTGGATGGGGAGGGATAACACCAAGAGAAATGCCTGATGTAGGCAACAGGGTTGGGGCAGGGGGTGGAGACAGCAAACCACCATGGCGTGTATGTACCTATGCAACAATCCTGCAGGATGCAGGATGTGCACATGTACCCCAGAGCCCAAAGCAAAAAGAAAACAAAACACACACACACACACACACACACAGCATTATCAAAACTGAACAGACTAGAAAAGAAGAGTAAAAATATTCAAATTCCTTTAAAGTCCAGGAGGACTAAAATAGCACTACATTTTTTTTGGCTGGATTGAGACGAATAGTAAATGGTTTTTTACTAAGAAGCATTAAATGCCCAATCTTCGTTCTCCCACCCCCCATTTTGTCCGCACGGTTTCCATGCTACAAACTAACATTAGCTTTAACCCCACAAACAAACAAACAAAAAGTAGGGTTAAAATATTCCAAAAATACATATCTCAGATATAGGAAAAATTTGCCAAATTTTGAGACGGTTTCTGGAGGGAGGTTTTAGAATCTTCTTATGTGGAAACTTTTCCTTCTAACCTCATTCTGCCTACAGTAGTTTATAACAAGCTTTTTTCAAAGTGCATTCTAGCATTATACAACATACTAAGAGTGTTTACTCAAAATAAGAACTCTGTCATCAAATACATCTCAGAATCATTTGAGAGGTGTTAACTCAGATATATGAGAGTGGGTGGGTAAATTTTACAGACTTGTAATGGCTCCTTCAGTGCACTATTTAAAATTTGTTTAAGTTGCCGTATTTCTACCTTCAAGAATAACAACCGCCAGACAAATCTTCACAGAGTTATTCCTTTAACAATATCACCTTAATAAGGATTCCTTTTGAACCTTTTATTTTAAAGTTATAGAGAATTTCTCACTAGTCAATAGTAAGTGTAAGAAGCAGAAACACATTCATAGACGTTTCACTTGTATTCTGGTTTCTAAGTGGTAAAAACATTACTTGTTGGTACCAGTGACAGAGGCTATAATTAGAATTGTACATGTTGTTTTTTGCCTCAGCATAACTATGTCTGTGAAGACTTGTGATGGAATAAGTTACACTGCAAGCCACCCACAAAGGACAAGCACTTAGAGAGGATATTTCATCTACAAGAGCTTATTCATCATATATTAAGTGACAGTTTCCCCCATGTAGAATCAAAATGACACCTTTTTAACTCTTTACAAATTCATCATTTTCTTTGTTTCTCTAGTAAGTTTTCAAGTTCTCCAGTGAATCATTTAGGAGCAGAAGCAGCATAATTCAATAGATGCCTTGGGAGGAAATGATGAGGCACCAAAGTAAACAGGAAAGAACAAAACTACCGAATGAGGCATTATATTGTGTGTGTGACAATCTGCTTCAAGGATATATCGGTGTGAACTTTGTGTTGCACGCACGTGAGGTTAACTTTACCATACTTCTAAGAGTGGTTAGTTAACAGTTAAAGTACCGGCTCAGGAGTCCATGCCCTTGAGGGCCTACACAGACACTTGCAATTTCGCTGTCAAAATCCACACCAGAAGTTTGCCCTTCAGTATGAGGGTTGTTAGAAAATAATAATACTCTGCTGAAATAAGCTGTGGCCAAAATAAATGGTTGGCTAGAAATACTGTTCAAGCACCGTCATCCTTGAATGACAAAGGTCCAGGATCCTGGCAAGCCCAGCAGCCTTACAGAGCTAGAACTCAGCCCCATTTTGTCCCCACACTTCACAAAGGCTCTGAGCTCAACATGACTTGAAAATAGGCTGTTCTGCCTTGTGGTAGTGTTACCCTGTCCTCAGAGAAAGCCTGCCATGTAAGGTTGTGTGGGAGAGCCATAAGCCTGAGGAAGGACTTCTCTGAGCTCATAAGAGCAGATAGTGTCAAGCTAGCTTTGTACTTGCTTGCTGATAAACATTTGCACTTCCAGCTGCATTTTATCCAAGGCTTACTTTCAATGTTACATCCCATCTGGCTCGAAACACAGGGGACCACCAGTGTTTACAAAGGATGTGGCAATCTTTAAGCAGCCACATTGGCTTAGGTTAATTTGCAACATCAGGAATCTGGTATTTGGTATTAAAATGTGACCCAATAAGAGGAATATCTTTAAAATCAGCGTTCCTGGAATGACGGAAAATTTCTAGTCATTCAAATCTATCACAATTCCATTCCTTTTGACATTAGTAACTTTGGCCGGTAGATGCTAATCATCTCTAAGTACATACTACATTTTTTAATAAATAAGAGCCATATTTGACAAGGTCTTTGGTAACAATTTAACAACAAGTGTTGCTGGAACCAGTCACATTTGTTTCTACCATCCTGAAGAAATATTCTAGGAAAAAATAACTCCCAATTAGTGATCATTGTGTTGAGTTCTCACTGAGTCTTCCCCATATTTTCAAGCCTTGTGTGGACCATAGAAAGTTTTCTCTCTCTTGGATGCATTTTAAAATGTAAGTTGATACCGTTTCATGTAACACATCCCTTTATGGAAGCATCTTTCATGTCTTGATGCATGCGTATATGAACATCTGCTGCCTTCATGGAAACACAGGTGTTTGTACCATTTTTAAACACAGGGCTTCTTTTTCTATCCATTACTACATTGCACTAATCATTTACAGTTGCCCTTTTAGTAATAGATATAGGCTGTTTACTGTAAATTTAATTATGAAAAAAGTGAACTATTATTTCAAGTGAGTTATCTGTGAAAGCAGCTTCTTAAACACCTCTTAGGAAGCAAAATAATCCATCATGCTTTTGTCACCATATGTTTCATAGAAAGAAATTGGGTCTTGTCCAAAGAGATGCAACATATTCCAATTATAGAAAATTTGGCTTTGCATGAATACAGGATAGACAGCAGGATTCAAATCTACTATTAATAGTACCTCCTACAGAAGCTATTATGCTAGTAAATCTTTCTCTTCCTTTTAGCTGCTAAAATAAAAGCTTCCTGGTTTTATTGTTACTCTTATATGTTACGGAGTAAGCCAGAAACCTCTCACCATATTTGTTTGATAAAGTATGATGAACATTTGGCTACCTTCAGGAAATGCGACTCTAAAATATTTGGATCTTCACCAAGGAAAACTCTAGATTATTTTTAGTTCCTTTTCCTTATTGATTTCGGATTACGAAGCAAAGGCACCATCTTCTATGTGACAACCAACAATAAGTGGTAGAAAAATTGTGCATCATGCCATATGATTTTATAAATATTTTGATTTTAATCTGCCTTCAGCTGTCATTGGTGCCTCTTTAGGGAAGAAAGTTTGGCCTTTTTGCTTTTTCTTTCAAAAGCAAGATTTGAATTGTCTAAGAGACTAATGGAGTATACAATTCTATTTAGGTCCCCCAGTTGTTTAGTTTCTTCACTTAAATTTTATCACTGAATTTTAGAGCTTATGAAAATCACCAAATGAATTACCAGCTTGAGCCAAGTACAGTGTAGGCTGGCCGCCATGCTGTTGAGATCTGAAACAGCCATTTTCTATCCCAGTTCAGTTTTGTCCTGTTGCTGCAGAGTACAGAAAATGTTAAAGCGCCCTTTATTCAGGTCTGCATTTGGGATACAGATGTGACCTGTGCTTGTGTCATGGGAGGGCTGCCCTAAGCCCCTCTGCTGCATGGTGGTGTGGCAGTTCAGGTCTTAATCAGGGTTGCAGCCAAAAACGGAATTATTAAGTTGTGGCAGAAATAACTCGGCTTCTTAGCAAATAACCATTACCTTTTTTTATTTCTAAAACTGACCCAAGATTCTCTCACCTCAACATTGCAGCCTGCCTGGGTCTTTCTGTGTATGTGTCTGCATCCGCCTGACCTGCATGTGTATCTTTGTGTTTTCTCAGCTGTGCCCCATGCTCTGGAAGCTGAGCTGGGAGAGGAACAAGAGAAAGCAACAGCAAGGAGCTTCCAGGTTACAGTTTGCCCCGGAGCTGGAATTCATCTGCAGTATCTATAGCATTGAGCAAGGCTGCTGCTCTCCCGTCAGCTGATTGGCCAGATATGCGGCTGTGCCGATGGTAGCCTGGTTTACACTTGGTCACCTTGGAAACCGTAACAGGGGTGTCAAGGGAAGAGACTTACCTCTTTGCAGCTCAGGAGAATGCTCTTCTGTATCCTCACAAGCCAGAAAAGGAAGGTCAAGCCCAGTAATACCTGCCACAGGGAATATATTATTATCTCACCTCATTTTCACAAGTTTGGTATAAGACAAGATAGGTCAGGTATCAACACCTTTATTTTTAATTAATCATTCACTTAAAGCATACAAAAGTAATTTTCCTGAAGTCACATAGTTTATCATAGGTATATTAATATAAACTGTTACTAGGTATATTATTAAGTACTTTAATGATAATTTCTTTTCCTTTTCCCTGTGTAATTAGGGATAAGTTTTCACTGAGCTTTTTTCCTAAAAATTAAATTAATTTCTTTGGAAGTTAAACCACTTTCTTTGGAAAAGGCCCCCAAACCCCTCTGTCTAGTTCCTTATTGTTTCTGAGTTTCATCTAAATCTGTTAGGTTGAAATAAACTATGCATTGTTTAGTAAATTTTGTCGGATCTCCAAGATCCAAAATTGGGCTGTTCCCCCCACCCCCCACCACCCCCCAGTTTTCTTGTCCTAGGAAATCTAGACATGTCCTAAGGGAAACACTTTTTCCTAACTTCCTAATTTTCTGCTTGGCATATTCACTTGTTATTTCAGAGAGATATTTTCTCAAATATTTTAAATCTACTTGATCTGACTAGAGAAGAGGAAGGAAAATCAGCAGTATGGACAAAGTTTGGGTTAAAGGTGCATTTGTGAATATGACTTTTCTTCGTGGAATTTAGATAGTTTGCCATGATCTTAAATGGATATTTTTGAAATAAAGATAAACACAGGCCTGCTTCCTGCCTTTTCAGATCTGCACTCCCCACTAAAAGTAGGGAATAGTAGCTTCTGCAAACCAAAGCTTATACTATGGAATCTCCACTTCCCCCTACAGGCTCCCCCAGTGGCCTCGTACCACAGGGTATCATAACTCACAAAACATCAGCTTTCAGACCTTGAGGAATCTTTGCAACCCAGCCCCACAGCTGAGCTCTGAGCCCTGAGCCTCATTTGTCTCATCTTATAGTTGGAGCTCTTTGAGGACGGAAGCGCTTCCACGTCTGCCCAAGGTGACATATTATACATAACCAAGCATCCCAGCCTCAAAATACATTTTAAACCTTTTTTTCTTGCTTGCTTCCATCTTTGAAACTCTGCGTTTCACTCTTTCCTAACCAGAAAGCCATCTCTACTTTCTCCTACTCTCCCACCTAGCTTTCTCTCTGGCCCAGGAACTTCATTCACTTAATTGATGTATTTAGCAAATATTTCCACCAGGCACTAGGCTAAGCACAAGTCTTTCACCAGTGAACACGACTGACAAGCTCCCTGCATTCAAGTAGCTCACAGTCTAGTGTGGCAGAAAGACAATAAAGGCAGTAAACACACAGATGCATGTGTCATTACAAGTGGGGTGATTTTCATGAAATAAAGACTGCTGGTGCCTGAAGAACCTGGTGGAGGATGAACACACAGCCCTGTGATTTTTCAATCTGCACATCAGTCTTCTTGGGAAGGCTGATTGCTCCTTGACTCTTCCCATCTCCACGGCCCCAGCAGCAGTCAGCACCATGGCCTCTTGACCACTGCAGGGCTCGATTAGTAAGGAGATAGCAGGGAGGCTGGCTGTGCTCTCACCAGTCACCCACCTCAAGGACAAAAGTGCCTCCCAACCCAGTGGTTGCCTGGCACTCAGGGCTCAGTTGAGTCAAGGACATGAACGCCCACCATAGTGAGGAAAGTGCTTTAGCCAGGCAAGAAGGTGTGATGCTGGGGATGTGAAGAGAAGCCTCTTTCAGATCCCCAATGAGGGCTGTTCTGTAATAACCTTCATGAGGGGGAGTGGGGTAGCTCGTTGGGTAAAACGCTATCCAGGAACATGGATAACTGACCAGAGTTATGTTTATACTTGCACTCTTCATTCTTAGGATGAATTATTAATAGTTGGATGTATTACATTCGCTTTAGAAATCCCTTTGAGAAGACACGTGAATGCTGCTGTAAAAATATTTCAGCTTTTGAAGAATCAAAGGAAGTAATTAATCTTGAAAAAAATTAAAGCGTACCTATAAAAAGGGGGCATCAATGTCCTATTCCATAATGGGTTCAGAGTTAATGCAGAACATCGGACAGGACACTCATTCTTGGGGGTTTATTTTTCAACATTAGCAAGAAATACTCGCTCTTGACATGCAGTATTCTTGTGAAGAGGTTTACTCTTTTTTAAATTATGTACTTTAAGTTCTTGTACCAATATGTACTTTGTAAACTCGAAGTATAATCTAATTTACAAAGATAGCTTGAAGCTTTTAAATAAAATGAACTTCCTCCTTTTTTTCACCTTGCTTTTCAATGTTAATGAGTCATAGAAATATAATGTCCTATTTCATCCATTTGAGTTTAAATCTTGTCATACAAGCCATTTCTTTTTCTTTTTCTTCTTTTTAATTCTAAAGGGTTTTTTTTTTAGGTTTAAAAAATAAGTTTATTACTTACAGAACCATAAATTACTTAAGGGAAAGCATCCAGATCATATGGAATCACTCTCAGAAATTTTATTACTCCAGATGTTGTAGTCAGTAAAACAAAGTTCTTAAATAAAATCCAGTGACAAATATCTTAAGATGTTTAGAATCTTTTACTTTGTACATTTAAAGTATTTGTAGTTTTTATTAGGGAGTCTTACTTATATTTTTGAAATTTTTTTGCTTATTCTTCATAATTATTAATCATAATAGGCTGTTTGAAATGGTCACAAGAAACATTTAAAACTGTAAAATGAAAATTCTACATAGTTTTCTTGTTAAACTGTTTAAAAAGAAAACACAATACTATACCATATATTAAAGTCAATTTTAAAGAGGCCTCCCTTTAAATGCATATCTATTGTATACACACATGGAAATACAAACTATGTTTTACAATGCCCATTACAAATTATCAGTAACAAAATTTTTTTCTGTTAATTAGAAGCGGCATAAAACTTTTTACAAGTTTATACATATACATATATTATATCAGAGAAGAGTTCTTTGTCAATTTAATGAATTACTGTAATAATTTTTTATTCAAAAGAATGCTAGAATAAATGCTTACTGGCTTACTTTGATAGGTGCCAAGAAGTTCTTCAGTTCAATTGATCTCCTTCATTAATGCCCCTAATGTTACCATGAGCACTAATTTCCTTTATGCTACGATTTGTTTCTCCTGATGTGCTTTGTTTTGTTGTCATTGTTTAAATGTCTTCTATTTCCAAGGATGTCATTATTAATAAATTCTCTCTGTGCTTTAGTGTACTTTATTCTATCCAGCTGCTTTGCTCCCTGGCAAATAAGGGTTTAGGGGGACAGGGATTCTGAAAGGGGTCAGAACCAAGAGCTATCCTTGCTATAGGGCCAGCCCAGAACAACCAGTAATTGTCAACGTGCGAACATCCTGTGTTTCTGGATGGCAAATGTGTGTCAGGGGTACATGTGAGTGTTTTGATGTGCCAGCCATTTTAGCCTTTGGGCTAAAAATAGGACAGTAATTCAAAGTGTTCTATATGTGCCTTAAAATGCCATTCTTATGAGGTCTTGTGAAGGGGACATAGATCGTTTTAAAGTATGTAAGTCAGGCATCAAAAGTTTGAGTAAGCTTTTCTTTGGGAGTACTCAGGATTAAAATTGGGTTGAATTAGGACTTAATATATGTGACTGGTAGAATTACCTCAATAAGTATATTCATTCTTAATTTAGCAGATACTTTTAGAGCCCGTGTGACATAGCAGGCATGTTTGCCTAGACTCCCAGGCTACAAATAAACAGCACACAGTGCCTGCCCTCAAGAAACACACATACAGTGTATGACGGTTTAGAGCATGACTCCTGTAGTTAGAGGAACTAGATTTGAATTTAAATCCACCTCAATCACTAGCTGTGATGGCTTCCACATCTTAGCTAATACATCTGTATAAAATGCAGTTGATACTAACACCACCCCCAGTGGAAAGCTGTAAGGGTTAAATGAGTAATCGTATAAAGTACTTAACATAGTTTCTGGTGGAGTAAGTGTTTAATAAATTTCAGTTATTTTAACTATCAGCATTCCGAGGAGGGACATTGCTGTATATAGGACTTACTGTCTTTTGGTACAAATCTTGTGCTTTTCCAGAGATGGAAGAGAACAATAGGCGATAAGAGTAAAAAGTCTAGTTAGTAACTCTTCTGTAGGAGGAAGCTGGTCTTCTTTATCACTGAAGGTTTGTTTCAAGTTACTATAAAGGCAAATCCTGTTCTTAAATGCTCATCTGTGAACACCACAGAAGTTTTATTTACCTTCACTGGAGCCCGGGTTAGTCCCCATTAATCTTAAGGGACTGATTTGGTCCCTTTTGTAAGAACAGCCCAGGATGAGTCAAGACAAATGTGCTATTTCTACTCCTCTATTAATACCCGTTATGGGCTGAACAGTGTCTCTTGGTAATTCAGACATTGAAGCCCTAGCCCCAGTAACTTCAGAAGGTGGCTGTATTTGGAGACAGGGTCTTTAAAGAGGTAATTACATTAAAATAAGGCCATTTGGATGGCTCTAATCTACTCTGACTGATGTCCTTATAAGAAGAGATTAGGGCTGGGCATGGTGGCTCATTCCTGTAATCCTAGTACTTTGGAGGCCAAGGCAGGTGGGTCACCTGAGGTCAGGAGTTCAAGACCAGCCTGGCAAACATGGTGAAACCCTATCTACTAAAAATACAAAAAATTACCCAGGCACGGTGGCGGGTGCCTGTAATCCCTGAAAAATGTTACTGTTTCTTATTACTGTTTTGACCTCATCTTTTACCACTCTTTTTTCAACTACTGTGCCCCACTGTAGTGGTTTTATATAGCTTTTAATATCCCACACTGCCAGCTGGGCGTGGTGGCTCATGCCTGTAATCCTAGCACTTTGGCAGGCCAAGGCAGGTGGATCACCTGAGGTCAGGAGTTCAAGATCAGCCTGGCCAACATGGTAAACCCCGTCTCTACTGAAAATACAAAAAAAAAAAAATTGGCTGGGTGTAGTGGTGTGTGTCTGTAATCCCAGCTACTTGAGAGGCTGAGGCAGGAGAATCACTTGAATCTGGGAGGCAGAGGTTGCAGTGAGCTGAGATGGTGCCATTACACTCCAGCCTAAGCAACAAGAGTGAAACTCCATCTCAAAAAAAAAAGAAGAAGAAGAGACTAGGACACCCAGAGAGGCATCAGCAATGTGTGTGCACAGAGAAAAGACCATGTGAAGAGGCAGCAAGAGGGTGGCCATCTGCAAGCCAAGGAGAGAGACCTCAGAGTAAGCCAACCCTACCGGTATCTTGATTTTGAACTTCCAGCCTCCAGAATTGGGAGAAAATAAGTTTCTGTGGTTTAAATCACCCAGTCTGTGGTATTTTGTTATGGCAGCTCTGTGTGGTAGCATAATACAATGCCTTACACTGAATAAGCCACTATGATCTATTCTCCCTCCATCCTAACGTCAAAAGCACCTAAAACACCACCTTCGTTTCAATTGCACTTTGATATCTGGATAAAGGGAACAGAAGTGGTTATATATGACCAGCCTCCTGCTTAGCACTGTATAATCGTAGGGTCATAATTTTGTCAGCAAAATATATGGGAATAATCTTTTATTCTGGTAAGAAATGTCAGCTTTATGGGTGTCATTTTTGAACACACAGGTGTGTTTCTGGCTTAAACTGATTTATTACAAATTTTTGCCCCCTTATTTTTATACAGCAGAAGACATAATTTCATGGCTCCTTTTTTCATGTTTTAGCCATATTTCACATGGCTGAAATTTCTTCCTATTAAGAAGTTGAAATAGTGAATGAGAGATGTGAACATAATAGACTCTGATCAGTCACTCACATGCCAGAATAAGATAATTTGCTCACTTTAGTACTAAAGAGAAAATCCTAAGCTAATAAGAAAACCTAAATGGACTGAAACAGGGGTAGGGGTGATGGAGACAGAATGAGCAAAGACAGGAATAATATATAGGACAGAACTTAGAATAACTAAGAATAAAGACAGAAATTGGATAAATATTTGAAGAAAGAGAGGAAACACTAAAAACGGCTGTGAATTTAAAAAGGTGCTCTGGATAGTATTCAGTCTCTAAGCTTACAGATATTCGAGACATGGGGAATTTGAAAAAGCATGTGGCCCTCTCTTATTTTCTATCGTGAGTAAAAATTTCAAATCATATCTGTCAGTATAAAATGAAAAATTTTAATCGAATAGAAACCACAATAAAAACAAAGTTCCAGTATTTATTTATTGAGATGTGATGTGAAGTATATTATGTAAAATATGGAAGGGGGCGCATTCAGAGGCGCTGTCTGTGTTTGCAACCTCTGATGCTTCAGTCACTGGAGAAGAGAAATGGTTAATTGAGACTCGATCTAGTTTTTGCTGGTGTTATTAACAAGGAAGGTATTTTCTCTTATCAGAAAATTAATTCAGCAAATGTAGGCCAAAGAACACCGAACTAGCTTCTCACCTTGGAAAATCACTAAGGTTTGCCACCTGACTGCTTTCTGATCTGTGAAATGAAAAGGTTGGCCTTCCTCTTTAAATGCTGATAGAAATATTGTGTGGCCTGACGCAGTGACTCATGCCTGTCATCCCAACACTTTGGGAGGCCAAGGTGGGAGAATCACGAGGTCAGGAGTTTGAGACCAGCCTGGCCAACACGGTGAAACCCCATTTCTACTAAAAATACAAAAATAGCTGGGCATAGTGGTGGGTGCCTGTAATCCCAGCTACTCAGGGAGGCTGAGGCAGGAGAATCACTTGAACCTGGGAGGCGAAGGTTGCAGTGAGCCGAGATCGGGCCACTGCACTCCACACTCCAGTCTGGGCAGCAGAGCAAGACTCTAGTCTGAAAAAGAAAAGAGAAACAGAAAAAGAAAAAAAGAAGAAGAAACATTGTGGACTGTTGGTTTATGACAAATTTTACCGATCTGTGGCCAAATTAAAATTAAAGGAATACAGTGTAATGAGTTTTTTATAATGCTAAATTTATAGAGTTTTTAACTTCTGAGATTATGACTGTTCTGTTTTATTGCTATTAGAATGTCCTTTCTCTTACAAAATGATAATAAAGACAGATGGTTGTTTTATTTATTAATATCCTCATTTGAAAAATTAAAGATATTGGTTAATAATTAGTAATTATTAAGATATTCATTTGACAACCTTCTGACAAGCCCCCCTCTGCAGTGTTTTCTAAAAATCTAAAATTCTGATGCCTCTCAGTTACATAATTTTTAATATTTCATCTACCTCTAAAGTTTAACTGTTTTGTGCTTTAGAGTAATGCTATAGAGAATATGTTGGGGAGTTCCCTCTAAAGCATTTATGCAAAGCTTTTTATATGTTGGGACATGACTTTCATGTCTGCTCAGTTTCAGCAGGATAGACCCAGATGGGAAAGGCATGGATCTTGAACATGATGCCACCCCTGGGGCAGGAAAGGGAGGACGTCCTTCTGTCATGAGACAGGCTCTGTGGGCAGTCTGATAATGACCCTAGGAAATGGTCAGAAAGCATTGGTGTGGGACCTCCATGGGAGGTAATGAAGTATCCTCATAAGCATCAGGAATAGGCGATGCTTAGAAGTTCACCTGGACAAGCAGCAACAAAAGATATGCATCAGGAGGAAATGGGGTTCTGTCCACTAAGAAGGGTAACATGAGCAATGCCAGACTTTCCTCTTCAGTGGGTATCATACAGGTGGTTTACCAAGAGAGGCTGCAGTCCAGAAGAGGAGGTTAGGTGTTTGTCTGTCCACATGAAGTCATGAGGTGAGACTCAGGAACCAAGCAGAAGCTTCCAATCTAAACTGGAGTTCAAGGCTAGTGTCAGACTTCCAGCAAAGTTGACTAATACTAATTCTAGATTGTTGAGTTAGGCTACTTAAACATCTCTATCACAGATCTAAGCAGATGATAGTTTTACTTAATATCCTTCTTTGATAAAATTGAGTATGAATTTTAATTATTAATATTCTTACTTGACAACCCTCTGAGAATCCCCTTAATGTTTTTTAAATATCTAAAATTCCGAAGCAGCCCATGTCCATTGATAAATGAATGAATAAACAAAATGTGGGGTATACGTACAATGCAATATCATTCAACCTTGAAAAAGAAGGAAATTCTGACACATTCGCCATGGATAAACCTTGAGAACACTATGCTAAATAAAATAATCACCGAAAAACACAACTACTGTATGGTTTCACTTATATGAGGTACCTAGGGTAGTCAAACTCATAGAAACAGAAAGTAGAATGGTGACTGTCAGGGGCTTGGGGGAGGGAAAATAGGAAGTTATTATTTAGTGGGTATAGAGTTTGAATTTACAAGATGAAAAAGAGTTCTGGAAGTCGCACAATGGTGTGAATGTACTTAACAGTACTGAACCTTACAGTTAAAAATGGTTATAATGGTAAACTTCATGTTTATTTTACCACAATTCTTTAAAAGTATATAAGTGAAAGAAGCCAGATACAAAAGACCACATATTATATGATTCCAGAAAAACAAATCCATAGAGTCAGAAAGTTAGTTAGGGGTTGCCGGAACTAGAGAATGGGAAAGTGGAGTGGCTGCTAATGGGCATGAGGGATCCGGTGGGGGAGGAGGAGAAATGTTCCAAAGCAGGATTGTGGTGATGGTCACCCAAGTCCATGATTTTACTGAGAGTAGTTAAATCACATACTTAAAACAGATGAATTTCATGGCATTTAAATTAAACCTCAGTAACTGTTTAAAAATAGTTATTTTGGGGGAAAATTTCTTAAAATTCTGATGCCACAGTGTAATATAATTTCTAAGATTTTTACCTACCACTAAAGTTCAATTGTTTTGTGATTTGAAGTAATATTGTATAGATTATGTTGAACTGGACAAGGCTGAACCATCTAATTGGATGTAAGTAGCTTCAGATTTGAGGGTCTAGATAACAGAAATCATGGAGTGTCCAGGAACCAAGCATAGGCATGACACTTTGTTTAACATTCTCATAGAATAATACACTAGAAAGTCAGGAAATGTAACTTGGGCTTCTCAAAGAACCAGTCTAAAAACACTAGTACATAAGTAAACATACCATTTTCACAGTTCTAAGATCAAGTACACCTGGATATGTATGTGATAGGTCCTTGTCCTGGATGTATCCATCATGCTTTACTGTCATGACCATATGAAGCACAAAAAAAGTCTCTAGCTTCATAACAAGATTTATTTTATAAGAATGGCAAGAGGAAAAGAAAAAAAATTAAATCAAGTGTAGAAGGTTGCTGCCATTAAGATATAGAAGACCATAAAAGATAGGCAAACATGTTCTAACAAAAACAAAGACAATAAAAGCTAGACCAGATACACTACAAAATCACAATTTTTCCAAATCAATCAGCGAGCTAAGGATGCAAGGAAACCTGTGTGGCCTAAACTCTAGAAAGTGAAAAAACCTTCATAAGCAAGAAAAGGCTAATGGGTATTCTTGTCCTTAGTGCAATGGAGGGAGGAGAAAGAATATGAAGGGTGGAGAAATCAGCTAAAATTTTAATAAATATTTAGCAGCTAATTTTGAGCTGAAATTACAGATTATAATTCCAAGTAGCCAAAGCCACAGAATAAATCTATATTTACTCCCCATTTCTTTATTATGCAGCTTTACCTGATAGTTGGGACAGAACAGAGAGCTGAGAAAAATCAATCCAAGATATTCCATGTGGGGCAACAAAGTTGCACACGACTCCCCCACAAGAATTTATAGCAGAATGAAATCTCCCAAGGTACAGAAAGCCTGAGCATGCATGAATATCAGAGCAAACTTTCTAGCTGTGTAGAGAGCTAGCATCCAGGCTCTAAGGCTCTGAACTAGACAGAGACCTCCTACAGTTTGGAAAGCTGGCTGTTTGGATATAAAGCATGAGGATCATTCTGGAATTTCATGAGAGCTCACTTCCAAAGTCTTCAAGGAGAAAGTCTTGATCCTACTCTCAAAACATTTGAAATCAGTGTTGAACTGACCCAAACCAAAACTGCAAGAAAACTTAGGCTGAGATTAATAGTCTATCAGATTGACTGAACTCCTCAATTAGCAGCCTGATTCAAGAAGGATAATGGTTTCTATGGAGGTAAATATTATTTACTTCAGTTTCTACCATTCTGTTATATAAAATATCTAACATAAAATAAAAAATTATGGTACACACAAAGAAGCAAGAAATATGGTCTGTGGGCTAAAAAGAAAATAGTGAATAAATGCAGAATATTAGGTGATAATATTGTCAGATCAGGATTTTTAAATGACTATAATAGAAATATCAAAGGATCTAGTAAAAAGGGAGTGAAATAAATGTGAAGAGATGGGTAATTTCAGCAGACATGGAAACTATAAAAAATAATCAAGTAGAAGTCAAAATACAATATCAAAAAAAGAATTCATCAGGTAGACTTTACAACAGACTGGACTCAATAGAGAGAATAATTAATAAACTGAAAGATAAATCAATAGAAAGTATCTAAACTGAAACAAAAAGTGAAAAAACTAGTGGAGAAAAAAACAGAGCACCCGAGATCTTTGGGACAACATCAAACAACCTAACATCTGTATAATTGTAGTTTCAAAACGTGATGACAGAGAGCAAGGTGAAGAAGTATTGAAATGGTAATGACTGAGCATTTTCCAAAACTATCCCAAATAGCCAAGAAGTTCAGTGAATTACAAATGGTGCTTCAACAGCTGGATATCCCTATGGAACAAAATGACCTTTGACCCTTTTCTCATTCTTTCTACAAAATTAATTCAAGATATGTCATAGAACTAAATGTAAAATTCAGAACCATAAAGTTCCCCCCAAAAATAGTGATATATCTCCTGTACCATGAGGTAGACAAATATTTCTTGGACAAGATAAAAATGTGCTAGCCATTAAAAAAGAAAATTTAAATTGGAACTCATCAAAATTAAATTTTTCTCATCAAAAGACATCATGAAAAAAATAAATAGGTGAGCCACAAACTGGAAAAACATATTTAAGTGTATGTCTCACAAAGAACTTGTATCCATTATATGTGATAACCCATAGGTCACATTTGGCAAGCTTCCAAATTAATCCAGCTGGAGGAGGTCTTGTGATTCATGGCAGCATCCTGCTCCAGAGTAAAAAATCTTATCATGAGTTCCTCAAATTGCTGACATACTGATTTATGTATGAACTACTGACATTGAAAAGGATGTTGGCTTGTTCCTGAATCATGAAATTGTACCAATTTGTTTCTGAATCATGGAGTTTTACCGTCTTTCAGGCAGACATTTTAGCCTGTATGTTACAATCCGTAGCCAATGACTGTAACCTCTATATTGTACCTTTCAATGAAAAAGGACAACTCAGGTATGAAGAGTCCCCCTCCCATCTCCGAAACTTTCTTATGAAAATCATCCAACTTCAAACAGGCCCTAGAACACTCCCAACTTTGGTGTGTCTTCCCGGGTTGATCTCACATTTGGCTTCCAATAAACCTTTATCAAATTATTTCTGCCTCAACAGCTTGATTTCAGCGATCATATACAACTACAAACCAACAATAACCATAACAAAAATGAACAGTTTTAACAAATGAATGAAAGATTTAAGTGGACAGTTCACAATAGAAATTATATGAATACCCTATGGTGAAATGAAAGTTCTCTATTAACAGAGAAATGGCAATTAAAACAAAATCATTTCATACCCACTAGCTAAAAGAAAAACTGACATCATCAAATATAGACAAGGATGTGAAGCAAGAAGAAGAGAAGAAGAAACATTAAGTGAAAATAATAACTTCTCCTCAATGTCTTCACCAGTAAAATATATTGACTTACAAGGTGGAGAATGAGATGAGAAAATATGTGGAAAGTGTTTGGCACCTAGTGCATGCCCAGGAAGGGTTTGCTTTTAGTGGAACCACCTTATGCATAAGTGGGAAGGGAAGAACTGGCATTGGCGCCAAATGGGTATGCACGACTTGCTCCTCTCCTATTGTAGAGCTTGCTCAAATGTCACCTTTTCCATGATGCCTTCTCTGGCCACCCTATTTAAAATCACAATGTCCAGTCAGGCGCGGTAGCTCACACCTGTAATCCCAGCACTTTGAGAGACCAAGGCGGTTGGATCACCTGAGGTCAGGAGTTCAAGACCAGCCTGGCCAACATGGCGAAACCCTGTCTCTACTAAAAATAAAATTAGATGAGTGTAGTGGCACGCACCTGTAGTCCCAGCTACTCAAGAGGCTGAAACAGGAGAATCGCTTGAACCCAGGAGGCGGAGGTTGCAGTGAGATCATGCTACTGCACTCCAGCCTGGATGACAGAGAGATCTAAAAAAAAAAACTGAAATACTTAAAAAAAAAAAACAAAAAAAAAAACGTGCAATGTCCTCCCAATCTCAACATTCTCCTAGTTCCTTCCTTGCTTTATTTTTCTCCAGAGCATTTTATCACCCGTCTACACTGTATTTTCCTTATTATTCATTTATGGCATCTTCTCTCCCAAATATATTTAGAACATAAGTTCTGTCAGTGTAGAGAGGGTTAAGTGTGCCCTCCCAAAAAAGGATATGTCCACTAGAACCTGAGAATTTGAACTTATTTGGAAAAGGGGTCTTTGTAGATATAATTAAGGATCTTGAGAAGAAGTCATCCTGAATTAGGGTGGGCCCTAAACCCAATGACAAATGTTCCTATAAGAGAGGAGAAGATGGCCAGGCGCGGTGGCTCATGCCTGTAATCCCAGCACTTTGGGAGACCAAGGTGGGTGGATCACAAGGTCAGGAGATCGAGGCCATCCTGGCCAACATGGTGAAACCTGTCTCTACTAAAAATACAAAAAAATTAGCTGGGTGTGGTGGTACATGCCTGTAGTCCCAGCTACTTGGGAGGCTGAGCCAGGAGAATTGCTTGAACCCAGGAGATGAAGATTGCAGTGAGCCAAGATCGTGCCACTGCATTACAGCCTAGGCGACAGTGCAAGACTCCATCACCAAAAAAAAAAAAAAAAGAGAGAGGGAGAGGAGAAGACACACAGAGGGTAGGGGTGATTCGAAGATGGAGGTAAAGACTGGAGTCACACATCTACAAGCTAAGGAGCACCAAAGATTGCTGGCAGCCTCCAGAAACCAGGAGAGAGGCACAGAATAAATCATCCCTCAGAGCCTCCAGAGGAACCACCCTTGCTGACACCTTAATTTTGGACTTTTGCCCTCTGAAACTGTGAGGAAATAAATTTCTGTTGTTTTAAGCCATCTAGTTTTTGTTGATTTGTTGTGAAGAATGTTACTGGACTCTACTATGCAGAGTAAGAATGTTTGTGTATCTTTGTTCTTTTATGTAAACTGAGTCCCTAGAAGAGAGCTGGGTTTGTGACAGGTGTTTGGTAACTATTTGTTGAATGAAAATCTGGAACCCAAAATGTCCTAGTGTGACCATGGAAGCATCTTGTCCACCCTAGCAGGTGTCAGTCAGATTCTTCTATTGAGGGCCAGATCGTAACTATTTACAACTTTGTGGGCCATATGGCTTCTGTGTCAACCATTCAATTCTGTCATTGTAGTGCCAAAGCAGCCATAAACAATACGTAAACGAATGAGCATTACCGTGTTCCATAAAACTTATTCCACAAACCAGTGGTGTGCCAGATCTGCTGACTTCTGGGTACTGGCAAGCAACCTCTGAGTCTCAAGAGCAGCTTCTTACTTGCCAAGAACTGCCCAGCAGCCATCTCAGTTGGGCACATTAGCATGATCTGTTGAACAAAAGCAAGCTGCTTTTAGAAAATCCTGATGCATTTAAGGTGGAACATGAGACTTTGTGGAAGGAGGAAGGGTTTCTCAATTTTTAATTTTATATTAGAGACGTTCTGCTCTGGTGTGTGCAAGGATTATGCAAGGTATTTTTGACATTAATTAATGGTACAGGGTAGGGTGAGGGCAAACTCCTTGGTCAAACTATTGTCACCCAGTGATAGGAGGGGGGAGACTTCCTCTGACTTCAGGGTGCTGGACCAACTGGCTTGTAGGACTCGATGCTTGGGATTGGAGGCTCTAATTCAGATTGACTTATTAGTTCCCCTAAAGCCAGAAATCGCAAATGCTTCTTTCTTTCTTTTCTACCTTAATAAGAAAGCTCGAACAATTCAATAGGTGAATAGAAAAAGTGGAAAGATGCATTTTTAAAGGGTGTATGTTTAGGAATGACAATATTTAGGTGTTCTCTATCCACACCACTCTTGCTCAGCAGACTAGAGTTCTTAGAGAACAAGGTGCTTTGTTATATTCACATTGTAGGTTTTGTGTATTGATGGACACATAAAGAATAAATGACTAAATAAATAAATAATTGAATAAGTTATTTAGAGAGATGCATATTTACATATATACACACCCATTATTTAGATAGATAGATGCGTATTTACATGCGCACACATTCTCAAATATATAGAAAATATTTTTACATAATATAGAATTTCTTTACCATAGTATGTCTCATCCTCAAAATATTCTATAATTATTTATAGTTTTCATCTTTGCAAAAAATCAGATTGTTGCTAAACTATACACAATAATATGTACAAAAA
Source organism: Cacajao melanocephalus (assembly GCA_963573385.1). Taxonomy (NCBI): domain Eukaryota; kingdom Metazoa; phylum Chordata; class Mammalia; order Primates; family Pitheciidae; genus Cacajao; species Cacajao melanocephalus. Next base: position 17,675 of record CAUYLG010046594.1, on the reverse strand, counting down.
TCACTCGGATGTTCTTCTGAGTCAGGAAGCATCTCTATGAGTGCATACATAATGTGAGGGTCTACATTCCATCTGCTAGGCCAAAGGCTTTTAGAGACATGATGTTGATATACCAAAGTCCCCCTTAGATAACATGTGAACTCTTTGGGCCAGAATCAGCAAGAGAATCTTACCAATACCACTTGTCGGTATGAGCTCCAAGTGGTGCAGCTCAGGAGTAACCTTGTGGGTGAATTTTCCTTCAGTATAAAGGTTTTGGCTGGCCACAGAGGGAGATATCTTGGGAACCAGAGACCTGTGCCCCTTGGTGACCAGAATCTCTCCCAGCACCAGAAAGAGAGCTCTCAGGGATTATCCCCCGTAAAGCTGTGATGTGACCTGCTGTATCATAGAGTCCAAATGCGGGCACGTGATGCCAGTAGTGTTACACAAGGCCAGAGGCATGCAGGAGCAAGAGTGAGAGGCTCCAGCAGAATCTGAGAACATACTGGTGGGGCTTATGATGCCCACCCTATTGAAATTTGGGGCAGTTCGAGGGCTGGAGACAAACCTTTTATGCTGCTCTGTGATCATGAAGAACTAGCAAACATGCCAGTGTAGCCCTTTAGAAAACTAACATGTAAATATTTATCAAGAGAAGAAAGAGCACTTTTTGAAAGTTACGTGGGATGCAATGCTCAGGTGGATTTCATTATACCCCCAAGTAATCCCGTTCCTTCCACTCTGTTTTCCAGCATGGGCTACTGCATCCTTTTTGTGCACGGACTGAGCAAGCTCTGCACTTGCCTGAATCAAGGTGGGGCCCCCCCGATAGTGCCCACTGTGTTGATGCTGTTGCTTTTCTCTTGGAAAACTGTGAAACAAAATGAAATTTGGCTCTCAAGAGAGTCCCTATTCAGGTATGACTAGATGGACAAATGTAAGTCTCTTAAGATTCTCGCTACAAAAAATACAAGTATGTGAGGTAATGGATATGTTAATTAGCTTGGTTTAATCATTTCACAATATATATATATGTATATCAAAACATCACATTGTATCCCATAAATAAATACAATTATTGTCAGTTAAAAATAAGTAATTATATAAATAATAGTAATAATACATTTTAAACGTAATGAATTAAGAAATCTTAATCCAAGAACTTAAAGAAGAATAAATCTCCATTTATTTCTTTGCTTCCATGTCTCTTTACAAACTAGATAATATGGAGCTGGTAACATTTATTAATCAAGAAAATGTAGTTTAGTTTAGTAGTGCTCTGAATGGAAGATATAATATTTAAGGTCTTTAAGTTTTTTCAGATGATATTATATGAAATCCAACAACCTGAGTCTAAAGTGAATTTATGAAGAAAATGCTGGTGGGAAGGTTTTTGAGTCTGTGAATTCAAATGGAGACAGTATTAATGATAAGTGGGGCTGTAAAACCAGCTATAAACAAAATGAAACCTATAAGCCTAATTTCATTGCTCAGTCAAGCAATAGGTACGGGTGTTCCCACAGAAGGAAAAGAAAGAAATGCAGTACATTTTCTTCATTAGAAAATGCAGAACATTCCAGGATGTTAAGTTGGACTCTGTTGCCTAGTTGCTAAGTCAGGAAAGATTTTTTCATGTCCTGATGGTTTTTTATGTGGTAGAAGCTGCTTCTAAAATATAGCCATGTTGATCTTTAACCACTTCGTTGAGGTATGACTGACACATAAAAACCTGTACACATTCACTGTATACATTTCAGTGAGTTTGGGAGTAGGTGTACCCCTGTGAAACCATCACCACTATCAAGGCCATAAACATATCCACCACTTCCAGTCTCCTCCTGCCCCCTTTTTTGTTATTGGCTTTTGTCCGTGTGCATATAGTAAGAACTCTTAAGATAAAATGTACCAGCTTAGCAAATTTTAAGGACACAGTACAGTATTATTAGTTTTAGGCACTATTCATTAGAGTAGCTCGCTCGCTCTCTCTCCCTCTCCCTCTCTCTCTCTCTCTCTCTCTCTCTATTACCTCTGAGATGGAGTCTCGCTCTGTTCACCCAGGCTGGAATGCAGTGGTGCAATCTCAACTCACTGCAACCTCCACCTCCCCAGTTCAGGCGATTCTCCTGCCTCAGCCTCCCGAGTAGCTGGGATTACAGGTGCCCACCACCACACCTGGCTAATCTGTGTATTTTTAGTAGAAATGGGGTTTCACCATGTTGGCCAGGCTGGTCTTGAACTCCTGACCTCAGATGATCCACCACCTGAGCCTCCCAGAGTGCTGGGATTAGAGACGTGAGCCACCACGCCCGGCCCTTTGCTCCCTTCTTGAAAAACAGTGAAGTCTTTTGCTTCTGAGTTTCATTCAGTTTCCATCATACCAGTCTACCTTAGCATCATTACCACAGACCACTTTGGACATGTTCTCTCTCACCATTCAGGGCCAGTCTTTCTGTAAAATAGACTTTAGCATCCAGAAATGTACCTTCCTTTTAGTCTTTTTTTTTTTTCTTAAATGTTCTTTTCACTATTCAGCTGTGAGAGCTTTTATAGAGAACTTCAAGAGAACTCTGTCTTATGTTAAGCTTTTGCCTTAAAAGCAACCATATCTTAATCTAAGCAAGCCTGGAGACTGGGCCTTTGGAAAGAAAGCAGCTTATATCAAGGATAATGGGTTGAGGTTCAAATCCTCCACCTGATGCCAAGAATTCAAAGAAATCTCCTTGGTTTTAATCATGCATCTAGAAGGGTGCTGTTCTCTTTGAGAGTGTGTAGTAAGTCAAGATTTGATTATTAAAACAAAATCCTTACACCTGTGTGATGAAAGAGACTTTTTGTAGTCTCAGAGGCCAGTGGAGAGCACTTGAAAGAATTTAATATGCAAATAAAAAACAACACTATTTTTTTAAAATGACTATCATCTTTTAAAAAAATCGTGTCTTAGGATAATATTTAAGAATCTAAGACTTTAAATATATACTTATTCCTTCAAAGCCAGATGTCTTTATAAATTTGACTATGCTGAGTAATGTTTGGATGAGTTTAATAAACATGTATTGCTGTGAGGCAGTATAGTGAAATATAAATGCTTTGGTTTATGTGGACTCTGCAGTCAAACTTCTCGAGTTCTCCTAGATTTACCATTTACTAGCTATGTGACTTTGAGCAAGTTACTTAAACATTCTGGCTTTCATTTCTTCATCTGTAAGTTGATCAAATGAAGGTCAAATAAGACAAATACGTAAACTGCAGGAATGTGGTAAAGCAATGTAAGCTATTAGTGTCATTACTATGACCTACATAGCAAGACACAGAGGCCATGAGACCTGAACCCTGCCCTAGAGGGACCGGCAGCACATGAGACAGCCTTGGGCACCCTGCAGTCGACACGGAGGCTGTGCAGCACTCCATGTTGACTGGGCCTTCAGAGACACTTCTGTTTGCGTCCTGCACTAAGCCTCAAAGGATGAATAAATCCCATGTTAGCCATAATGGTCACAGCGTAAGAGCTGGCTGTACTGAGATATGTCAGTGATTTCTTTCACTTGTGTGTTGAGGGCTTAATTGCCAATTTGAATACAATCTGCTTCAGAAAAGCAGCAGTAATGCCAGCTATTTGAGTGAAGATGAAGTCTTGGCAGTGGCCCTGCTTCAATGTCTCCTCTGTTCCAAACTATAAAGCCACTCAACCATTCCTAGGACACATGGCTCTACCAAGGCCTCTCTAATTATGTGGAGTGGTTTGCTTGGCAGTACCAGAAGCATTCTTAGAGAAAACCTTAGCATAAGCCTTTGTCTTAGAGAAAATCCAAATTTTGGTTAAGTTCCAGCCTTTTCAAATGAGCTTCTTTGCACAAACAAGATCCCACTGTCTGATGTATTTTCAAGAGAAAGATGACTGGGCCCCCCACAGGTTCCATTGGCAAGAGCCTTATTCACAAGAAGCACAAGCCCACTGTGTCCCATCAGGTTTCATAACACTGCTAATTAGGGCCTCCATTCATGAGGATGCTGTGCTCAATGGTTTACACATTTTAACTCCATCTTTATAATCCCATTTTACACATGAGGAATCAGAGGCTCAGCAAGAGCGAGCCATCTGCACAAGTTGACATAACCAGTCAGAGAAGCCAGAATGTAAGCTCACATCTGATTTAAAAGTGAAAGAATACATAAATTTTTGTTCTTATGTTTTCCAACCTAAATTAGACCAAGTATAAGCAGGGAGAAATGTTCATAATCATGACCACACTGCAAAAAAATTTTAATTCCTAATAATAAGAAACCATGTGATGTACTAACTCAGGCATGGTGTTACACATCTTCGTCACAGCCCATGCTACCTAGCTTGTTTGTATTAAAACAATTACTGGCTAGGCGTGGTGGCTCATGCCTGTAATCCCAGCACTTTGGGAGGCTGAGGCAGGTGGAACACCTGAGGTCAAGGGTTGGAGACCAGCCTGACCAACAAGGCTGAAACCCTGTATCTACTAAAAATACAAAAAAATTAGCCTGGTGTGGTGGCGGGCTCCTGTAATCCCAGCTACTTGGGAGGCTGAAGCAGGAGGATTGCTTGAACCTGGGAGATGGCGGTTGCAGTGAGCCGAGATTTCACCATTGCACTACAGCCTGGATGACAGAGTGAGACTCTGTCTCAAAAAAAAAAAAAAAAAATTACCGAAGTGAAATAATTTGATTGATTTTTCCTCCAGAGTTTTTTAAATACCTAGAAACACACAACATGAAATATGTTTTCTTTTATATCCAGTCCATGGGCTCTCAGAGTTGTTTAGGAGTGTTCCTAAACCACAGGTTAAGGATCCATGGCCCCAATCAGAAGTAGAGACTAGAACTGAGGACAATATTCCCTGACACCTGGGAGGCCCAGTTATCCATTCACCAGGGAAAAGTTGATGAGTTGCTGAGGGTGTTGACCGCACTGTGATTTAAGGACAAAAAATTACACTTCAGACCAGGGGATGGCAAACTACAGCCTTTGGGTCAAATCCAGTCCTCTACCTATTTTTATAAGTGAAGTTTTGTGGGAACACAGCCATGCCTGTGTGTTTGTGTATTTTCCATGGCTGCCTTCATGCTACAATGACAGATCCAGAGATGGTGTGGCCTGCAGAGCCAAATATCTTCACTTGCCCTTTAAGTGTTCCTACCCCTGGCCCAGGTTATCTACTACCTCTGCAGGAAGTATGTTCCTCTTTGCTATTCTCCTCTGCATTCCTGAGCCAGAGAAAGTAGCAGATCTCCTACTGCACTGAATATAAACTTCGTGAGAGTAAAATCTTAGCGCTACTGGTGTCCTGTGGTGCCTTTTGGTTTCACACCACACAATGGCTCATCTTCAGGACTGACCTTGTTGATGTATAGGAGATAGTTAAACATAATGGCTAATACTTGAAGCTTTCTTCAAATTCTTGCTCAGCTGCTTTCCAGCTTTGTGACCTTTGAAAACATACTTAAACTTTCTGTGCTTCTGTTTCTTCATCTTTCAAATAGAGATGAGAAGTCATCAATAGAATTAAATGAGTGAATTCATGGAAATGTTATGTTTAGTCCAGAGCTTGATTCATAACAAGCATTCCACAAGAACTAGCTCTTAAAAGTGGAGTCATAGTCAAACTAAGGGCCAAGTCAAAAGAGGTTTCAAAATTTAGACATGAATGAATTTTCCCTTTGCACTCCTCTCGGCTTCTGGCTGAACACTACTTTTTAAAAAATTTATGTTTGTTTTCTCACCTGAAATTTGTAGATGTCCTCTTGATCTTCTGCACAGTAATGTCAAAAGAGTACTTTCATATTTTTTAAACATTAAGGTACAATTGGCAGAGCTTGTTTTTCTATCATTTTTATAGTTCTGTGACTAAGTGATGCGAGTAAGAAATGGGAATTAAGATTCTAACTTAAAGGGAAGGTTTTTTATTAGAATCTTGACTTGCTGTGATTATAATGGTTTTGGATCTACTGAAATAATTTATGACTGTGATGGTTAAATTTGGGTGTCAATTTCACTGAATTAAAGGCATTCCCAGGTGGCTGATAAAGCATTATTTCTGGGTATGTCTGTGAAGGTGTTTTGGAAGAGACCGGCATTTGAATCGGTGGACTGAAGAAGGAAGGTCTGCTCTCACTGTGGATGGGTACCATTCAGTCAACTGAGGACCAGAGTAGTACAAAAAGGCAGAGGAAAGGCCAATTTTCTCACTTTCTCTTCTAGAGCCAAGACAACCTTCTTCTCTTGTCTGTGCACATCAGAACTCCAGGTCTTTGACCTCTGGGACTTGCCTCAACAGCCCAGTGGGTTCCCAGGCTTTCAGCTTTGAACCAAGAGTTACACCATGGGCTTCCCTCATTCTAAGGCCTGTGGCCTTAGAATGCTATAGAATGCTATAGGCCTTCCTGGGTCTCCAGCTTGCAGACAGCCTATAATGGATTTGTCAGCCTCCATAATCACATAAGCCAGTTCCTCTAATAAATCCTGTCTACCTACCTACCTATCAACAGGCAAAACTCAGAGATATTGGGGATTCAGTTCCCGGCTATTGCAATAAAACAAGTATCATAATAAAAGAAGTCACACAACTTTTTTGGTTTGCCAGTGCATATAAAAGTTATGTTTATACTATACTGTAGTCTATTAAGTGTGCAATGGCATTACGTCTAAGAAATAATTTATGTATCTTTTAAATTAAAAATGAAAAAACAATTAAAAATACTTTATTGCTAAAAAATGCTAATGATCATCTGAGCCTTCAGCGATTTGTAATCTTTTTGCTGGTAGACACGGTCTTGCCTCACTGTTGATGGCTGCTGACTAATCAGAGATGGCTGCTGAAAGTCGAGGTAGCTGTGGCAATTTCTTAAAATATGACAAAAGTTTGCACACTGATGGATTCTCCCATTCACAAAAGATTTTTCTGTAGCAATGTGATGCAATTTGATAGCATTTTACCCACAGTAGAACTTCTTTCAAAATTGAAGTCAATCCTCTTAAATCCCACCACTGCTTTATTACTAAGTTTATGGAATATTCTAAATCCTTTGTTGGCATTTCAACAATGTTCACATCATCTTCACCATAAGTAGATTTCATCTCAAGAAACGACTCTCTTTGCTTATCCATAATAAGCAAGTCCTCATCCACTCAAGTTTAAGTTTTATGATGAGATTGCAGCAATTCAGTTACACCTTCATGATCCACTTCTAATTCTAGTTCTCTTTAAATTTTCATCACATCTCAGCTAATACTTTCTCCACTGAAGTCTTGAACCCCTCAAAGTCATCCAGGAGGATTGAGATCAGCTTCTTCCAAACTGCTGTTCATGTTGGTATTTGGGCCTCCTCCCATGAATCATGAATGTTTTGTCTACATTGAAAATCTATTGTTCAGTGTAGCCACCTTCACCAATTGTCTTAGCTATATCTTCTGGATAATCTGCTGCAGCGTCTTCATCAGCACTTGCTGCTTCGCCTTGCACTTTTATGTTATGAAGATGGCTCTTTTCCTCAAGCTTCATGAACCAACCTCTGTCAGCTTCAGCCTTCTCTTCTGCAGCTTCCTCACCTCTCTCAGGCTTTATAGAATTGAAGACAGTTAAGGCCTTGTTTTGGATTAGGCTTTGGCTTAAGGAAGTGTTATGGCTGGTTTGGTCTTCTATTCAGACCAATAAAACTTTCTCCATAGCAGCAATAAGGCTTTTGTCTTTCTTATCATTCATGTAATTCATTGGAGTTGCACTTTTAATTTCCTTCAAGAATTTTTTCTTTTCATTCACAACTTGGCTGTTTGACACAAATGACCTTGCTTTAAGCCTATCTCTTGGCTATCTCAGCTTTCCACATGGCTTCCTCACTAAGCGTAATCATTTCTAGCTTTTGATTTAAAGTAGGAGACGTGTGACTTTTCCTTTCATTTGAACACTAAGAGACCTAACACTTGTAGGGTTATTAACTGACCTAATTTCAATACCACTGTCTCCAGAAATAGGGAGGCCTGAGGAGAGAGAGAGAGAGGGGTAAGGGGACAACTGGTTGGTGGAGCGGCCAGAACACACAACAGTTAAGTTCATTTATAGATCACAGATGACTATAACAGACACGATAATAATAAAACCATTTGAAATACTGTGAGAGTTACCAAAATGTGGTGAAAAGACACAAAGTGAGCATATGCTGTTTGAAAATGGTGCTAATAGACTTGTTCAACACAGGGGAGCCACAAATCTTCAATTTGTAAAAAAAAAAAAAAAAAAACAGAATATCTGCAAAGCACAATAAAGCAAGGTATGCCTGTATATAGCTATAGATATATAAATATGAATATCCTATTGATTCTCTTTCTCTGGAGAACCCTAATTCAATGATCTTTACATTTCCTTATGGACAAAATATGTCAACACTTGCATACTTCAACTAAAGCCCTTAAAAGTACTAACCCAGGGCATTAAGAAAGTAAACACAGAAGCCTGACTCTGGAGAGAGGAGTGACGCTGGAAGCTACAGATACATGAAACGTTTTACACTTATTCTATTTGTATTTTGTTTTCTGAAACTTGCTCATTGTAAAATGAAAGATGGAAAAAGGACAGTGGGAAATGTTACAGGGGGGCTTACAGTGGAAAGCAGTATGTCTTTGGGCTTTTAGTTATTCACTTCTGCTTCATTAATATAAATATTATACTTTGTCTTGCCATCACAGAACAGTGCTCTGATCTTTTCACATTTCCAGAAGACCATTTTGCATATCTCTCATTTGAAAAATAAATTGCAGTAACTATGCTAACTGGATGAGAACTAAAAGATCAATTCCAATAAAAAGGCATTCGCATCAGTGCAGTAATAGAAATGCTTTTAAATGCATTAGGAAGATGGTGATCTTCTAACCTGTATTGTCTTTGTAACCTAATCTTACTCAGCATTCTACATTTAAATTGAATTTTTTAATAGAAATCAGAAATTTAAACCATTTCTACAATCTTGCCCCTGCTCCTGTGATTAAATTCTTAATTCATTCCAGGAAGCATATTAAATTATATTATCAATGCTACCTTACTTGTGTACATGGACAATCAATGAAGCAGCCATTTTTGTTTCGGCTCTGCTGCTTTCAGGTACTCTGTTTTCTTTGAGTGGATCTCTTAGTTCCCACACTCCCTGCCAGTTTTTACTTCTTTGAAATTTTGTCAAGCTCCAAGCTAGTATTTTTAACTGGCACATCCTTAGCTGAGTACTAAGGTTCAAACGATCCATTATATGCAAAAATGTAACCTAATTTCAATGAAAGTGTATATTGTCCAAATATGTTTTCCCAACAGGCTCCAAAACCTAGTACAACATTTCTCTTCTGGTATTACCTTTATATTAGATATTGTACTAATTTTCTAGACTACAGTAACAAATTTCCCTACATTGGAAGGCTAAAAACAATACAGCAAAAACAATGATTTTTTTCTCACACAGTTCTGGAGGCCAGAAGTCTAAAACCAAGTGTTTTGGGGGCTGATTCTTTCTGAGGGCTCTGAGAGACAACCTGTTCTCTTTTTTTTTTTCCAGAGGACATATAAAAGCACAATCTGATTATATAAGATGTAAAATGTGGTAAAAGATGCTTTAGTAAAATATTGGCAACATATAAAACACAAGAATTGATAGCCCTAATGTACAAAGATTGCCTACAAATTGATTAGAAAAAGACAATTAAAAAGAGGGGAAGGAAAATGACAATTCATCAAAGAGGAAATACAAATGAGTATATTGTATGAAAACACAAGCAAACTTACTTTTGGCTGTTGTCAGAGAAATGTAATATTGAACAATGATGAGATATAATTATGTAACACATTAGATTGGTAACACATAAAAGATGCTGATACTTTCCAGTGCTGGTAAGGGTGTAGGGGAATAGACTTCTTTTATATGCAAGCCAAGCAGAAACGTAAATTGCTAAAACATTTTTGAAACATTATCTGAAAAAATCTTTTTTTTCAAATTTCCGGGTTCTTATTATTTTTTAAATGTGTACAGACTTCTGGGGTACATGAGAAAATGTGTAATGTGAATATAATGTGCACTGATGAAGTCAAAGTATTCAGGATGTTCATAATCAGAGCACAACACAGTTTTCCTATTCTGTGTTATCTAATTCCTTTCATCTTACTATATGCTTGTGCCCTTGAATTCACTTCTCTTGCTCCCACCTCCCGCCTGCTTATCTTTCCAGGTCTGGCTTACTTATTTTTCCACTCTCAACTTCCATGTGTTCTAATTCTTCAGCTCCCACATATGAGTGAGAACATGCAATATTTGTCTTTTTGTGCCAGGCTTATTTTACTTAAAGTAATGACTTCCAATTCCATCCATGTTGCTGCAAATGACATGATTTCATTCTTTTTCATGGCTGAATAGTATTCCAGTATACCACATTTTCCTTAACCATTCATCCATTGATAGACACTTAGATTGAGTCCACATCTTAGCTATTGTAAATAGCGTTGCAATAAACATATAAGTGCAGGTACTCCTTTTATATTGATTTATTTTCCTTTGGGTAGATACCCAGTAGTGAAATCCTGAATCAAATGTTAATTCTAATTAGTTTTTCGAGGAATCTCCATGCCATTTTTCCTGTTGGCTGTACTAGTTTACATTCACACCAGCAGTGTAAGGGCTCCCTTTTCTCTGCATCTCGCCAACGTCTGTTATTTTCGTCTTTTTGATAACAACCATTCTGACTGGGGTAAGATGACATCTCATTGTGGTTTTGATTTACACTTCTCTGATTAGCGATGTTGAGTATCTGTGCATCATTTATATTTCTTTTTTTGAGAAATGACTATTCATGACCTGGGTTCACTTTTTAATGGGATTTTTTTTTTCCCTTTGAGTTCCTTGTATATTCTGGATATCAATCCACTGTATGATGAATACTTTGAAAATGTTTTTACCCATTCAACAGATTGTCTCTTCATTTTGTTGATTACTTATTTTGCTGTGCAGAAGATTTTTAGTTTAATGAAGTCCAATATGTCTAATCTTGTTTTTGTTGCTTCTGCTTTTGAGATCTTAGACATAAATTATTTGCCTAGACCAATGTCCAAGAGAGTTTCTCTTAGGTTTTTGTCTAGCAATTTTATAGTTCCAGGCCTTACATTTGAGTCTTTAATCCATTTTGAGTTTATTTTTGAATGTGGTGAGAGGTAGGGGTCCAGTTTCATTCTTCTGCATGTGGCTATCCAATTTTCTCAACACAATTTATTGAAGAGGGTGTCCTTTCCCCAATGTAGGTTCTTGTCAATTCTGTCAAAGATAAGTTGGCTGTATTCATATGACTTTATTGCTTGGTTCTGTATTTTGTTCCATTGGTCTAAATATCTGTTTTTATATTGAGATCATGTTGCTTTGATTATTAAAGCCTTGTTATATATTTTGAAGTCAGGTAATATGATGTCTCCAGCTTTGTTCCTTTTGCTCAGGATTGCTTTAGTTACTTGGGCTCTTTTATGATTCCATATGAATTTTAGGATTTTATTTTTCTAATTCGGTGAAGATGGTGTTGATGTTTTCACAGGGATTATATTGAACGTGTAGATTGTTTTGGAAAGTATGATCATTTTAATAACATTTTTTCCTCTGATGCTTCTCCATTGGTTTTTGTCATCTTTAATTTCTTTCCATTCTTTCGCAGCTTTCTTTGTATAAATATTTCTTTGGTAAAATTTATTCCTAAGTATTTTTTCTTGGTGTTGTAAATGGGATTGCCTTCTTGATTTCATTGCAGCTTTTTTGCTCACATAATTCAGTGAGTGGGAGGGAGTGGCACCCACCAGCTTCACTTCTTCACTTCCATAGCTCAGTGAGCAGAAGGGAGTGGCACCCAGGGGCTTCTTCTATCCCATTGTTGGGCAAGTGGGAGGGAGGGTTACAGGTCTTTTACTCCTGCCACCCACAACTCTGAAAGCAGGAGTATTATAGTGCTTGTGCTCCCACTGCCCACAGCTCAGCAAGCAGGAGTATTACAGATCTTTTGCCCCCATAGTTAAGCAAGTTCTAGGTTCTTGTCCCATGACCAAGGGGAATAAGATACAGGGACACCAGAGAGTGAGTAAAGGAGAGCCTAATTTTATTGAATGACAGAATAAAAGTTCTCAGTTGTGAGAGGGGACCCAAAAGCAGGTAGCCATCTGTGAGGCTGAATCCAGGGTTTTTTTTTTAATGGGCTTAGAATACGAGAATGCTTGCTGACTGGTCCATGAGTGGTCATGGAAAAAGCACCATTCAATTGGTTCAAAGGCATTATTCAGAAGGAATTAATCGAGAGAGAGTAGGTAAGATGGGGATGGAAGTTCTCATTCTGGTCATGAACTCTATCTGGAACTGGCAATTCAGTCTTCAGAATTTAGACTGTCCTGGGCTTGAAGGTTAGTCTTCACAAGGGACCTTTTCCCGTCTGCCTAGGAATTGGTCTGTCTCTTGTTGCTGTCAATTTCTTTCTCAGCTAGATAGTTATTGGTGTGTACAAAATACATTACTGATTTTTGCACATTGATTTTGTAACCTGTAACTTTACTGAATTGATTACCAAATCTAAGAGTTTTGTGGTAGAGTCTAGGTTTTTCTAGATAGACCATCATCTCACCAGCAGGCAAGGCTAATTTTAATTCCTCTTTTCTAAATGGATGTCTTTTATTTCTTTTTTTTTTCCCTCGTTGCTCTGGTTAAGATTTCCAGAAGTGTGACTGTCTAGAAGTGAGGCTGTCATCAGTAACTTCTTCCTCTAGCAACTCCCAGCTCCCTTACTTGGTCTCTTTCCTCTCATCTAATCAACAAGAAGTCCAGGCAGTTTTCTTCCAAACAGACTCAGTCCATCTATTATTTTTTTCTCTTGTCACTTCCTTAGTTGAAGTGAGGAAGCAGGAACTGATCCAAAGTACTTAGGTTAAAATGCAAGCTCTGCCACTTACCAGCTGTGTGACCTTGAGAAACATACTCAACCTCTCTGTTCATCAGTTTTCCATCCACAATTTTAGGATGATAGTGTTACAAGGATTTAAGAAATTAATATAGGTAAAGTGCTTAGAACATCATCTAGCATGTAAGTAAGCATTCATGAATTTTAGCTGCTATTCTTATTCTCTTGTAAAGTCAAAGAACTAAAAGCTCTTTAAATAGGCAAGCTAGTCTTAATCATTGCTATTTTAAAGTCACTTTATTACCAACTTTGAAGTCCAAACAAGCTTAATAAAAATTAATGTAAGGATTGACATGACCCTTTTGGGGAAAAAAAATCAACAAAATGTTTTTATAGAATTCAAAAACTGCCTATAATATTAATTGACTACTAACAATAAAATCATCAGTCCCTCAACTGACTGAATAGACTTCCTCTGGGCCAAAGGTACTCCAGAGAAACCTTAAAAACTGAATTCCCAGCCATAATAGGATAGACGGTCAGACATCTCGTTATATCCCTCCTTTTTGCAGTGTAGACACAACAGCTGACCATCATTAATGTTAAAATAGAAATCATAAGCCTGATGGAACAGATTATTTTTTGCAATAAGACACCAAATTATGGACAGGATCTAAGGCCATGCCTGTTAAGGGTAAAGTCATGCAATCCTACATATAAAGAATAAACTATGCTTTAATGGCAACTAGGTTTTTCTTTTTTCCTAGCAGCTAAATAAACACCGGCCTCAAGGTAAGCAATATTAAAACCATTGCAGCTCTTCCACTGCCAAATGTTGACTAACTGACCCCCAGCCTGTTCCATGGAGCATGACTACATCTCTGATCAAACAAGAGACTGATTTCCGTAACTTGCTCCTGGTAAGAGACTATCAACCATGAACCGGTTCTGGGCAGTTTACAGAGGACACATATGCTGAGTGTCTTTGTGTCCCTGCTTCACCTTTTGATATATAGGGTTTAATTGTAATAAATTAAAATGTTAAGTCTCCACCCTAAAGTGAACATAAGACACATGTAACATACATGTTTGTTCAGTACACATGCATTAGGACGCCCATCATGAATACTCATCACTCCTCCTAGAACCTGTTGAATATGGACACTTAGCCAACTATTTCAGCATAAATTCCGGTCTCCTCCTTTTCTCCCTGGAAGTGCCTGCTCTGTCTCTGCTGGAGGCTGTGCTGTGTCAGGACAGCCACCCTGCAAGTTGTAACCCTTTATGAGAAATAAAGCTCTTCTTTTCTAAATTTATAAATTGCGTGATTTTTTTCAGTTGGCATAACAAAGCCAATGTCAAATGCCTTGTGTTTTAGCTTAAGAGCTACAGAGTGAACCAACAATTTAAACTTCCACTGGTTGAGGAGCAAAAAAGAGGAAATTTTAAAAATGGAAAATTTGTTTCCTTATTGAAGTATAATACATCTGGTTATTAACAAATACGGACTTTAAAAATAATGCTGTTGATCTTTCTATTGTGTTTTTCATATCTGAAAATCAAAGCAAAGAGCATTCTTCTATCAATGTCATAAAAGGCAGAAATAAATAAGACTATCAATTAGTTGGCAGTACTCTTCATCAAAAATAATCCTTGTTTTGTGGAAATGAAGGACTTTGAATGAAAGATGCTGTAAGATTCTTTTATTCTGAAGAAATTCCATTAAATAGGGAATTGAAAGGAAGGAAGACAGAGAGAAGGAAGAAAGGGAGGGAGAGAAGGAAGGAAGGGATGGAAGGAGGGAAGAAGGAAATTGACTGACCATGCAGAGCTGTTCTCCAAGGAATCATCTATCACCAAATCATGTTACTTTGCTTCATGAATATTACGAATATTCCTGAATCCCTCCTCTTCTCTCTATACCCACTGCTATTGTTCTAGATCTTAGTATTGCACCCCTCTCTCTCTCTCTCTCTCTCTCTCTCTCTCCTTTCTTACTGCAACAACTTTCAGAGAAATGTTCTAAAATATTATATTAAACTATTGGTCTCATTTCTCTATTTAAAGCACCCCACTGACTCCTCACTGCTTGTTAAACAAATCCCAAAGTCTTTAGTGTGGCCCACAAGACTGCTCAAGAACAAAGAAACATTGGACTTAATCTGTTCTATACACCAAATGGACCTAACAGATATTTACAGAACATTTCATCCAATGGCTGCAGAATACACTTCATCTCCTCAGAACATGGATCATTCTCAAAAACAGACCATGAAAACACGTCTTAAAACATTCAAAAAAACTGAAATTAAATGAAGCATCTTCTCTAACTACAAATGGAATAAAACTAGAAATCAATAACAACAGAAATCTTGGAAACTATACAAATATACAAACTATACAAACAACATGCTTCTAAATGACCAGTGTATCAAAGAAGAAATAAAGATGGAGATTGAAAATTTTCATGAAACAAACGATAATAGAAACACAACATACCAAAAGCTATGCAACACAGCAAAAGCGGTATCAAACGGGAATCTTAAAGCTACAAGTGCTCACATCAAAAAGAAGAAAAATTTCAAATAAACAGTCTAATGATGAATCTTAAATAACTAGAAAGCAAGAGCAAACCAAACCCAAAACTAGTAGAAGAAAGCAAATAATAAAGAACAGAGCAGAAATAATAAACTTGAAATGAAGAAAACAATATAAGAGATCAATGAAACAAAAATGTTGATTTTTTGAAAAGATAAATAAAATTGACAAATCTTTAGCCAGACTAAGAAAATAAAAAGAAAAAGAAGACATTAAAACTGACACTGCAGAAATTCAAATGATCATTAGTGGCTGCTATGAGCAACTACATGCCAATAAATGGGAAAATCTAGAACAAACTGATAAATTCATAGACACATACAAGCCGCCAAGATTTAACATGAAGAAATTCAAAACCTAAACAGACCAGTAACAAGTAAAGAGATAGAAGCTGTAACAAAAAGCCTTCCAGTAAAGAAAAGCCCAGGACCCGATAGCTTCACTACTGAATTCTATCAAACATTTAAAGAAGAGATAATACCAATACTCCTCAAAGTATTGTGAAAAAAGAGAAAAAAACACTTTGAAACTCATTCTGTAAGGCCAGTATTAGGCTAATATCAAAATCAGACGAAGACATGTCCAAAGAAGAAAACTTCAGGCCAATATCCCTAATGAATATTGATGTAAAAATCATCAACAAAATATTAGCAAACTGAATTCAACAATGCATTAAAAAGATCACTCATCATGACCAAGTGGGATTTATCCCTGGGATGAAAGAATGGTTCAACACATGTAAATCAATCAGTGTGATACACCATATCAACAGAATGAAGGATAAAAACCACATAATCATTTAATTTATGCTGAAAGAGTATTTGATACAATTCAACATCCCTTCACAATAAAAAAAAAAAAAAAAAAACCAGAGAGGGATCCAAGATGGCCGATTAGGAACAGCTCAGGATTGCAGCTCCCAGTGAAAGCGCAGAGGGTGAGTGGACGCCACATTTCCAGACGGATTTTTATTGCCCACAAACTAGGAGATTCCCAGGTGGAGGAGCCCTATGGGTTGCCAGCACAGCTCTTTTGGCCGGCGCGGCTGTTTTGCCGCTCTCCATACAAAATACACTAGTCTGGGTCTCCCTTCTAGCTGGCAAGTGGAGCTTCAGGAAGGCAGAATCGCCCATTCATCTGATTAAAAAGCGGTTTGAAACAGGGAGCCAGGCCAGGAGATTCCCGGGCAAAAAAGCACCACAAATATCAGCGCCGCTGTTTCAGCGGGCGCAGTGGGTCACCGCAAGGGAAATCATACAGATCCCGGCGCCTTTTCATCAGGCGACTGGAACACCTGAGAGAGAGTAGATCATTCAACAAAATAAAAAAGACTCTGAGGCAGGGAGCCAGGTGATCAGACTCAGCTGGTCCCACCCCCATTAAAAAAAAAAAACAGCAATTGGAAACGCTCAGGGTTGAGAATTTCACAGCAAGCACAGCTGAACCCCGGACGGTCCAGCTTTGTGGGGGAGGGGTGTCTGCCATTACCGAGGCACTCCACCACTACAGAGGCAGTCCGCCATTGCTGAGACAGCTTGCCGTTGTCGAGGCAACCCGCCATTACAGAGAGTCCGCCATTACAGAGGTGATGCTGAGGCAGTTCTAACTACACCCATATAAACAGGACTGCAAGGAAGTTCACATGGCAGATGGGCAGAGCCCACAGCAGCCCAGCAAAGCCTAGGCAGGCACACAGTGACTAGGCTGCCTCCTTGCTGGGCAGGGCGGCCCTGAAATAAAAGACAGCAGCACAATGGAAACTCATAAATAAAGCCCTAACTCCCTGGGACAGAACACCTGGGAAATAAGAAGGAGTTTATGAGTCCTGCTGCAGCAGACTTAAACGTACCTGCCCAGCAGCTCTGAATGAACAACAGAGCTCGCAGTTCAGCACTTGAGCTCCTATAAAGAACAGACTGTCTCCTCAAGCAGCTCCCTGACCCCCGTATATCCAAAGAGTCACCTCATAAAGGAGAGATCAGACTGACATTTGGCAGGTATCCTTCTGGGACAAACATAGCAGAAGAAGAAACTGGTAGCAACCCTTACTGTTCTGCAGCTGCTGCAGGTGATCCCCAGGCAAGCAGGGCCTGGAGTGGACCTCAGCAGTCCTACAGCAGAGGGACCAGACTGTTAGAAGGAAAATTAAGAAACAGAAATAACTTCATCATCAACAAAC
>CAUYLG010046592.1:0-61989 GCA_963573385.1 Cacajao melanocephalus | reverse complement strand
TAATGAATGAATAAAATTTATATATAATGAATGAATAATAAATATATATATACATATTTATTTTTAAAGAATTTTTGGCTTATTTTTTTCTTTGCTAATTTTATTAAAATTTTTTTGCTAATTTTGTTTTTTTTTTTTTTTTTTGAGACAGAATCTCACTCTGTTACACAGGCTGGATGGAGTGCAATGGCACAATCTCAGCTCACTGCAACCCCTGCCTCCCAGGTTCAGGTGATTCTCCTGCCTCAGCCTCCTCAGTAGCTGGGATTACAGGCATGTGCCACCACGCCCAGCTATTTTCTGTATTTTTAGTAGAGACGGAGTTTCACCATGTTGGACAGGCTGGTCTCAAACTCCTGACCTCAAGTGATACAGCCACCTCGGCCTCCCAGAGTGCTGGGATTACAGGCATGAATCACCACACCTGGCCTTCTGTTTCTTATTTGTTTGAACTTGTTCTCAAGTTAGGATTTTAACAATAAATGTCATTTTCCAGTGGGCAGGAAATAGTCACACTATCTTTCCAATCAAAGGCATGTTACATATGAAAATGCCTTCATTTTGTAACCGAAAAAAATGAGCCTGACAGCATTTGAATATCATCTACCAAGTTATTGACTCAACCTGCTCATATACACCTAACCAATTAGGGGACGAAAATATCAACTTCAAGTTTTCTTAAAAATAGTGGACTCAGAAGGAAAAAACTCTTTTTAAATGTGCACTTTGCATCTTTTCTATCCTTTATTCACTTGGCCCTGGGGAACTAGAATGGGTAAGAAGACCCTGAGACTAGGTCCATAGAAGGTAAAACAAAGTAATAGTCTTTCAGTAAAGACTATCTAGTGATTTTTCTTGTACATTTCTTTTATTTCTTCTCTCTGTGTGTTTATGTGTGTGTTAAAGATTATAGCCTAGCTTTTAATATCTGTAGATATGTGAGATTGCCTAAATTAATTACAGGATTTTCATTTCAAAGCATAGCTAAAATAATTCTCAATGAATTTTTTAGAAAATGAATTTAACGTGTTCTTTAGAACAAACAAAAACCCTCACTTTCTGATGCTGCTGCATTAGAAGTATAGCGGATGAGGAGCCAACTGACTGGTAAGGTGGCAAAGAAGAATTGGTGTACTGAGTCAACACTGCTCTGAGTGGGATTAGACCCCCCTCCAGTGATCCCTCCCCCAACCAGCCTGGAGAATTGTCTCTGACTAGTGAGCACGTTCCCTAACTCTGGGTCCCATATGATAAAGCCTGCTTGGCCAACAGCCCTAAAACCACATCCTCCTATTAGCCTCTCTCAGCAAATAAGGAGATATTTTGGCCTCTGTCTGATCTCCTCAACCCTCCCCATTCATTCATATGTTGGGGACCAGCCCCAACCCCGTACTTGGGTACCCTTAGTCCCAGCGGTGACGAGGGATTGAGAAAAGGAAATAAAGACAGAAACACAAGAGTAGAATTTACAGCATGGGTCCAGGGAACCAACACAAGCATGGGAACCGCCTTGGCCTCAGCTCTGGGCTCCAAACGCTTTTATTATGTGCATAATCTCATTGATATTATGGGTATGGAAGGGGAGGGAAAAGGGGTTGGTAAGATAGCTGGGGGTAGAGCACTTGAGATCCTTCTAAGACATGCTAAACTGGTACTCTTGAGTTTATCACCAATTGTTATTAGGGTGTAGCTGCATCAGAAGTATAGCGGATGAGGAGCCACCTGATCTGACCACATCCAGTGCATCAAGGGGCTTTTATCTCCTGAGCATTGAGGACATAGAGCAATTAAAATCACTCCATATTCCAGAACCTAGGCAGAGCCTGAGGCGTTCCATGATCTCTGCCCTGCAAGGATTTTCTCCTCCTTGCCAGCTCCCATCTGCAAAGACCCTCCCGGATCTTGTGAGCAGAGGTTGCCTCCCTTCTCAGAGATCTTTGCACAAGCCCTCTTTACAAGATCCTAATGCAGTCTCCATGTTGAGAAGGCACTCATGGGACCAGAGCAGTATCTTGCCTGCTCTGCAGCCACTCCAAGGTGTTCCCTGGTGTTTCTGTGCTCTCTGATTGTCTTTACCTAAGGCCTCCTGTTACCACTTGATTTCTAGTTAACTGCGCCAATAATATAGTTTGGTTCAGTGTATAAACTTCAGTATACTCTGAGCCAAGCAAGCTTATAATTATTTAGCTAGAATTAACATAGGTTTCCCCTTGGCCATCTTGACCCACATCATAAGCAGGGAAGGAAAGATAAATCATTTATTGGGTCCCCTAAGATGACAGCCCTTTGGGATATTTAAATTGTTTTGACAGTATTAATTACTCAATTATTAATATTAAATGATTAATAATAATTATTAACAATCATTGTAATCATTATTAAATAATATTATTTATCATTAGGACACAATAATATTAACGGTAAGTTTTCTAGGGACATAGCTTTTAAGGAAAGGGATGTTTTATGTTGTTATGACATAAAGCAATGTGCCCCAGAAACTTAACCTGTTTCCATTAGAAACACAAGGCCTGCGAGCAGAATTCTCAATACGTGAGAGATGGCCAGACCAGCAGAGAGTCCAAGTATCACATCTATAAATTTTTAATTGCCTGGGCATAGGTTTGCTAGCTGCCGACACATGCATGGGAGAATGAGAAGATGTGGGTAGAAAGAAAGAAAAGGTTGGAAGAGAACGACTGTTCAAACATTTTTCATGACATTTGTTAAAGATAATAGGGAAGACTTTATTCAGGAGGGACTACTGCAATGGAGATTTTGCAGTAGGAGTGAGAGGCTAGGCTCAACTTTGAATAGAACAAGGACAAGGCTGGATTTATTGCCAAGGAGAAGGGTGAGGGTCAGTGGAACATTCCTAAGAGGAAACCTCAAGGCTAGAGGAAGTCTTGCTAAACAAACTCAACAGAATTCTTTGTCAAGGCAGGCCAATGTGGTAAGATATCAAAGGTGAAAGATGAGAAATTTGATCAGATACTGTGGATGATCAGATAACATGGATGCAGGATTTTTGCTAAACTGACTAAGCAGAATTCTTCCTAAAACTAGACTAAGCCCGTGATTGGGGCCTAGTCAGAAAGAGGACTCAGAGGAGCCTGGCTTTGTTCAAGGAGAAATGTATTTAATAAGATTTCTTTGAGTGATCATTTTTTTAACTGGGACCCTAACTTTTCATCACAATCTAGGAGATTTATTTATTCAACAGTATTTTTTATTCATTCATTTAGAAAAAATTGTTTACTAAGTATGTGTTATGTGCCAGATACTGTGCTGGGCATTGAGGATACAATAGTCATTGTGACAAGCATGGCCCCAACTTTCATGGAACTGACCACTTGTGTTGGGGAGACAGATAAACAAAAGAGCTCCAAGTTTTGGCAGCTAAGAAAAAACATAAGCAGAGAGCTCTACTAGAAAATTCCAGGGGAAGGAGAGCTACTTAAGATCAGGTGGTCAAAGAAGGCCGCTCTGGACAGGTAACCTTTGAATTCAGTAATAAGAAAGAGGGTATTGGTCATCTCATGAGCCCCACGAAGAACATCATAGTCATAGAGAACAAAACTGAAAGGGCTCCAAGGCAGAGCAGAGCTGGATTATGCTGAGAATGTCAGAAAGCCAGTGTGATAGGGTAGGAGAACAGGCAAGATGGGGCAAATGCTGTGGAAAGAACAGGGATAGTACGAGATCAGATGAGCTTTCTTAAAACATTATTCTGGTCACTGTGAAGGTGATAGACCTAGGACAATAAAGGAAGCAGGAGACTAGTTAGTGGTCTAGTAGGTAATCTATGCAAGAAATGAGAGTGGCATAGGGTTGATTAGAGGAAGAGAAAGAAGAGGAAACAGCCTAAAGGAGAAAGGTGCTGGGGAAGGCTTACACTGCACAGTAGGTTGTCACTGGAGGAATAACTTGCAATGATGTAAAACTCTTGTGTCTTCCCTGAATGTTGGATTGCTACAGACAGCTACTCCATCAAGTGCAGTGTGGCCACCATGCATTGGCCTGCACACAGCTCTCAGATGGACAAGAATATGGAGATCTTAAAATGTGTCAGTGAAGCCAGAAATGGATGAAGCAATTTTTGTCCACAGTCTCCATCTCACTCTTTCAATACATATGTCTTGAGAACCCAGTATGTGCCAGGCACTGTGGACAGAACAATGAATGGGAGAGGCAAGGTCCCTGCCCCCCTAGAACTCACACCATTGAAGGGGATGTGAGTCATCAATCGGTAAACAAACACATTTGGCAATTTCAGTGGATAACAATTCCCATGAACTACAAATGAAGCTAGGTGAGGAGCTGACATTCAAGAAGTGAACTGAAAGAAGCAGAGCAAACCATGCAGAGATACAGGATGGGGAGGATGGCCCCATCATCATCATCATGCAGCAGTGCAGCAACCCCAAGGGTTGGGGACTCAGAGTTGATGCCCCGCCCCCCAACAGCTCAGACAGGCTTTCTTCTCATTTCCTAGCTTTCTGTCTGTAACAGTCCATTCTCATATTGCTATAAAGATACTGCCAGAGACTGGGCAACTTATGAATGAAGGAGGTTTAATTGACTCACAGTTCCGCATGGCTGGGGAGGCCTCAGGAAGCTTACAATCATGGCTGAAGGGGAAGCAAGGACCTTCTTCTCATGGCAGCAGGAGAGAAAACTGAGAGTGCAGGAAAAAAACTGCCACTTGTAAAACCATCAGATCTTGTGAGAATTCACCCACTATCACAAGAGCAGCATGGGGGAAACCACCACCATAATCCAATCACTTCCAACCCTCAACACGAAGGGATGACGGGTCCCTCCCTCTATACACGGGGATTAGAAATTGAGATGACATTTGGGTGGGGATACAGAGCCAAACCATATTACTGTTTAATTTCAACAATTCTAGCTTATATAAAACAAAGTATCCTACAGGAGGTTGGATGACTTGTTTTTTGTAATCCCAAATGTCTTTAATTAAACATCAAAAATTCCATGACGGTCCATGTAAGTACATAAGGTTTATATCCAGATGAAAATTCTAAACTATTCCAGTTTAGACAGAAAAATGTATTATTTGGGCATGTAGAAAGTGTGGGTGTATGTGTACATGTAAGACAGAGAGAGAGAGAGAGAGATACAGAGACCGACAGAGACGGAGAGAAATTAAAAGAGAAAAAGAAAGAGAGAGAGAGAGAGGGAAAGAGAGGTACATAATCTCAGACCACAGTGGTTTTGTGTGTTACAGATGAATTTGTTTATAATTGTTCAAAATAGATGTTTACCCAAGGAACTGATAACAGCTTTGAGACGCCAGTATAACCTTGAGGTTTCTGTGTCTGCTCAGACAAGTGGCAGTAGCCAGGCCTGAGTGGCGTTGATGAGTCCACATGACTCCTTTTCTTCTGATCCACTGTACTGGCCACCTCAGCTGACCCCAGACACCCTCTCCCTTACCATGGCCTGCATTTCTGGGACTTGAAGGAAAGCACAGTAAGTTTTGGGCCAGAGTCATTTTGATAATGGAGAAGGCAATGATGCCAAGTCTGGGGACTCTGCAACTGAACCCAGGACCAGGATTTTCAATTGAGAACTACCCTTCTCAGGAGAATTGGACAATACAGCTTCTTTTAAAAATGTCCCTTCTGTTGCCCAGAACCAAAATGATTTCCTTCCCATTTCTTACTATTTCTCCAGGGCATCTTTTTACATCAAAATTTTACTCTAAAGACAATAAGCCTTGTCTTTCCCAGAAACAAACACTCTGGAGCTGCCTTTATGAACCATCTCTCAGAAAGCAGGTGCATGATCCCAGGGTAGGCACCATGCCAGGTGAAGTCTTGGCCATCCCACTGCCCCCCTAAGCTTGGGTATGTTTTTCATTCATGTAGACCAGCTAGAGGCCAGCAGACTAACCAACACGTGGCCCACACCACCCCCAGCATCCTGCCCACAGCCCTCTGGAGCAGACAGCACCCATTGTTATTTCTTGAGGCTCTGCCAAGAATGTTTTGCTGCAGCCTCCATCCAGCTTGGTGCTGGGACCACAGCTTCACCAGACCTTTTCCAGGCTGGCTCTGTCACTCCCTTCTCAGACATTCTAGATTTTTTCAAAAGTAACCATGCCTGCCGCTCTGGGACAGACCTTACGTTGTCTTCATTTCAATGAGTTCGGGGGCTCTGGTAACAACAAATAAACATCTTCCCAAAGAGGCTTATTGCCTCCTCATTGCCAGAGCTAGGAAGTATCCTGATATTACTAGCCCTCCTTCCATCCTCTGCCTGAAGATGGGGAGCTGCTTTATCTGAATAGTTTAGATCCCCTTCACTAGACTAGTTCACTTGATCTTTGGGGGTTAGCAACAGAGAGATATGACTGCTACCTGCAGCATAATCCCTGCCACCAAGAATGGAAGAGTGTCCTGACCATTATAGTAAATCTATTTATTTTGAGCAGATTTGGTAATAAAGATATCCAGTCAAACTCTCTTTTTTATTTGGGACTCTGAAGGGAAAGCATTTTTTTAAAAAATACTTGATTAGAAACATTACAAAACAAGAAACTTTTTAGATTAAAAAAATTTTCAAAGGGATTTTGCAGATATTACATATTTTTAAATCTCTTGTTGAAAAGATGTAATTTATCTCCTGGGAAGGAACACGAGCAAATGCTTGACACAGTAGACATATGGCCATAATCTATACATTCTTTTATCTTTCCATGAAAAAGAAAAAGAGCATTGTACTAGTCTGTTTTCAAGCTGCTGATAAGACAAACCCAAGACTGGGAAGCAAAAGAGGTTTAGTGGACTCACAGTTCCACATAGCTGTGGAGGCCTCATAATCATGGCAGAAGGCAAGGAGGAAGAAGTTTACATAGATAACGGCAGGCAAAGAGCTTGTGCAGGGGAATTCCTCTTTATAAAACCATCAGATCTCATGAGATGTATCCACAATCATGAGAACAGCATGAGAAACACCTGCCCCAGGATTCAATTACCTCCCATTAGGTCCCTTCCGTTACATGTGGGAATTATAGGAATTACAATTCAAGATGGGATTTGGATGGGGACACAGCCCAACCACATCAAATATGATTGTCTTTTGATATAGTCATGACATCCCCCAAAAGAGATGTTCTCTGAGAGGTATGTTTAACAATAGGGATGAATGCATATAACAAGGGAATCTGCCTTCCCTCTCCCACTATATTTCTGTAGTCTTGGGAAATCCCATCTCCCATAGTCTACCATGCTGCCAACATCACGGGACAAGGTTCACGGAAGATGTAAACATAAACTTCAAAGAAATAGAAAATGCTACTTCTTGGAAGATAAATTAAAATTCTCTTTATGTTTACCTTATTTAGTTAGTCATTTTAAAAAATGATATCAAATTGCCATATTTATTTGGATCTATTTCTAGATTGTCCGATTGCTCTGTCTAGTTTTCAACCAGTACCTTATTATTTTCACTACTGTAGCTTTACCATATATTTTCCTACAAAATAGAGCTTATCCCTCCGTGGTGGGAATTTTGAGATTGATATGGAAAAAATACAAGAACCTGGAACCCCAAGACAGTATCCATCCCAGGCACAAGCAAGTTGAATGTGTTCAGAGATAATCTGTTAAAGTTGAATATTTTTGTTCATAAATGAAATGTGCTCAACTGTGATTTGCTAAATTGATAAGAAATCACAAATGCAGTTAAGTTCCTGAATATAAGGATGTTGCATTATTAGGAAGTTAATTGTATGTGCTAGATGACTAGATCAAAGGGAAAAACAATGTAATCATTTCAATAGATAACTAAAATAACATTTGATTCAATTCCAAATCCAGGTTTTTAAAAAAATTCTTAGCAAACTAGAATAGATGAATGTGATTAAAATCTATGCATCTTAAACCAAAAGTCCACAGCCTGCTAGCCAACCCAACTGGCTGGTAAAACTAAATAAAAGTCATAGATATTGGAGTGACAGAGAGAGAAAAAAGGAGGTAATTTTTTTTAGATGATCTTATTTTATGTCCGGAAAGTCTAAAAAAAATGACAAGAGGATAAAAGAAAATATAAAAGTATTAAAAACAACGAATTATATTTTGGTTTCTAATTTATTAACTTCTCTATATATTTTGCATTGGCTTTCCTTAGATTTTTTTTTCTTTTTATGTTTTTTAAACCTCTTAAGTGGGTCACATTACCTTCTTTTTTGTTCCATGATGTCAAAGTTTGAGCTCTGAATTTTCCTGCTAGAAAATCTCTATATGTATTCCATAAGTCGTTGCTACATCTCCTCAATTCTAAGATGCCCTTTTCACATGTTAACATCTCGGCGATAGAAATCTATCTTTTTTTTTTTTTTTTTTTGAAATCTATCTTATAGTATCAATTGTAGCTTACTGTCACAGTGGCCAGGAAGTAACTGTGGTGTGGTTGCTATTGCACAGACTCAACTACCGCTGTTCATACTTTTGCTTCACTTGAGATGCAAGTATTCTTGGTAATTGCCATTTTAAACATCTTCAAAAAGTTTTCTCTTAATTTGGCATCAAAATTAAGTTATTGTGGGTGCAGAAATACATGGAAATAGATCAGTAGGGCACACATTTATTTTAGTGATGTACATTTCTGCATTAGAAAAGGTGCTACAGTTTCATATTTTCTTGCAAAGCAGCGACCAAAGGCTTTGCGTGACCTAAGAAACTAGTACATCACCAGGTAGATGAAGTTGTGTTACGTTTTGTTTCTGCAATACATTAAAAAGGATTGCCCATCACACACAAAGCGATACGACTAAAGGAAGAAGAAAATGCCACATCCCTTGGAACAGATAGAAGAAATTTCAAAGGAATAAGAGCCGATATGTCTCATCCACGTATAACACAGGACTGTTGTCAAAGCATCACATATCAATGTGACCCAATCTTCAAGCTGATTTTGAACAGAAGCTGCTTAAAATCTAGTTATATATTATTCAACTGAGAAACAATTAAATCACGAGTTTGATCATATTTAAAAATACTGATAAAACATTAGTATTCTTTGACATCTTTAAACTATACTGAAAATGCCGAAGGTGATAAAGAGATTAAGATCATCAGCACAGAACACAAAAGCAGCAATCACTGTTTTATAATTCTTTGCAGAATTGTCATTAACCAAATTTGCTATAATAGTTAAAAGTCGTAAGGCAATACTTGTGCATGAAATGTGCCTGAAAGATGTTATTAGACATGCACAGAAAAAACAAAAAAGGATAAACCATGACTTAGTAGTGATACAGAACTGACTAAATGCCATCTGGAAAAGACGGGCAGGTGTCTTAAAGTGTAAGTAGGAGTGTTTCAGGAGGATAGATAAGGAACAGGCATTACAAGGGAAACGGCACAGCAAAGATAAAGGAGAATATAGAAGATCATAAACCCATTTGGAGAAAGAAAAAATTCTGTTTGAACAGGAGCCTCTACATGCCAAGGGATATGTCAGTTTGGCTACATCTTTTAAACAGGACTGGCTGAGACGCTGGAAACTGTATAGAGATCTTCTTGGTAGCAGAGTCCCTCAGTAGTGGTGTGACCTAAATCACACTGCTGGAGGGGCTTCCTATTTATGATTTTATTCTTCTTTCTCTGCCCTGTGCCTAGCACAAGGTCTAGTGCTTACTGGACATTGAAGTATGTTTGAGTTGAAAGTAAGATTTTTGTAGCTGTAAGATTGTCATGCAGCATGCTGAGCACATGGAAGGCCTCAATACATAGATTGAGTAGTGGCTTGATATACCAAAAAATTTCATAAGCTTAGTTGGCAGGATTCACTGACAAAAATCATATACATACCTTTTTTCTTCATATTGCTTGCTTTATCCATCATACAGGTGTGTTCCCTCAGAAGCCCTCTGAGAGTAGTGCTGTGGCCTCCGCCATATTCCATGCTGCCTTGACCTCGCTTGTCTCCCTCGCTGCCATTTCTTCCAACTCTGTGCCACAGTGAGCCCTTAAAACAGCAGTGGCAGATGTAGCACTGAATTTCTTCTCAGCAACAGCTCTTTGGGCATCAGCTCATTGAAACTTCCATATACAATAAAGAAGTATGATCATTTGGTGACATCTTATCTTAGATCTTCTTGTTTTAAACAAATGCCAGAGGCTATACCTTCTCCCCATTATCACTAAATAAATTAACAGAGAAAAAAATAAACATAGCTCAGTCTTTGGTTCAAGGGTTAAATTGAAGTTCTTATATTCATAGAAAATATTTGAGATGCACATTAAAAAGTATCCAAAATTGGATGATTAATTTGTAAGCTGGAAATGTGTATATTCAACATAAGATTGAAGATCCATGATCAGAGCCAAGAGGTGTGGTCTGAAGAGACACAGATAAATAGATGGGCAGACAGACAGACACTGGCTACTTCATAAAACATGTTCTTGCTTTAGCCTTAAACAGAAATTTTGCTTGTTTAAAAACAGATGTCGGCAAAAAAAAAAAAAAAAACCTTTCATATTTAAAAAATTTATTTTATTATTTAGATTACTGGTGGTATATTTGTTTTAAAGAGAATGTTCTGGTTGGGCCTAGTGGCTCACACCTGTAATCTCAACACTTTTGGGAGGCTGAGGTGGGTATATCATGAGGTCAGGAGATCGAGACCATCCTGGCTAACATGGTGAAACCCTGTCTCTACTAAAAATACAAAAAATTAGCTGGGTGTGGTGGTACCTCCCAGCTACTCAGGAGGCTGAGGCAGGAGACTCTCTTGAACTTGGGAGGTGGGGGTTGCAGTGAGCCGAGATCCCACCGCTGTACTCCAGCCTGAGCAACATAGCAAGATTCTTTAACAAAAAAAAAAAAAAAAAAAAAAGAGAATGTTCTATTGCACAGAGCTAGGATTGACTACCAGCTTGTGCCAGCCAAGGAGAGACACAGAATACTGTAACCCCAATTTACCGTGTCAGTAATTTGGCAAGAAGGAATTCTTCTTAATGGAGTGAGAGAAATAGACCTTTTTTTGTGTGTGTCTCTAATGCCAAAATTTTATGCTTCTTGCAAGAGAAGCAATGTCACAAATTTCAAAATTATTATAATATAGACTATAAGAACTTGTAGGAACAGAAAGATGTACCTAGTCCAATCCTCTCATTTTATAGATGAAAGAAAAATAAATACATTGACTGGATACAGACATTATAACAAGCTAGTGACAGAGCCAAGACTAGAACCAAGTTCTGATTTTACATAATTAATTGGCCCAGGACATTTAACAGGCCAACTAGTCTATTTCAGAAACACTTGGGTTGTCTATGCAGTCACAGGCTAATTCAGTACAGTTCAAGAATACTTAGAATCTGTCTTTTAGCAGATTCATGGACTTATAAATAAAAGTGAAATGTATTGAGGTACAATTTGCTTAAAGGAATTCATAATTAAATCTGAGAGATCAAATGTCCTATTTACTGCACCATGGCTGCCTAGTAATGGTAGCCCTGAGAAAGAGACAAGAAATGGCTATATGCTTCTCCCCATTTCTCAGATGAGAAAATTGAGGCATGAGAAAAACAACAAAACCACCTCACTGCAGAAGAAATGACTCTAAAGGAAAGGCTTCTTTTTCCTGGGCTGCATTCCGCAACTCAAATTTTGTGTAAATCTATACGGCACTCAAGATTCAGCAAGGGCTGTAGCCCAATCAATAAATAATATGTAGAGTTGAGAGATTGAGGTCTCTCAGCAGCTTTACCAAGATCTATTAAAAGTAATTTCAGTTCCCTTTTGAATTGCAGTTCTTTTTCTTTTAGCTCTGCCAGAAGGTTTTTATTTTATTTGTTCTTGCATTTTGGATGGTGTCCTTTGTTGGCTATAGGATGGATTTGATTATCTCATTTCATTTGGTCCTTTCCAGCCTATTTCTGTGATTCGAGTGAGTTGGAAATGGATTACAAACTTGCTTCCCAAATGGAAGGGAGGAGGACATTCTCAACAACCTTGCTTCTTGTCCTCCCCAGTGGGTCACAGGCCTGCATTTCCATCTAGGAGTTCCCATGAACCCAGGGCTCCCCAGTTCCGTTCTTGCTCCAGCTACGTTCACTCCATTATTTGCTGCAGAGCCATAGGATACCTCCAAATTTGGCAGGCACTTTTCAGATTGACTTTGAGGAGAGGAGTGCCTATTGTTTACTGTATTTCAAGTCCATTTTAAAAGCCACACGGTCAATCAGCAAATCAAACGGCAGCTCTTTATTGGGCAACAACTGTGTATCTGACATATTGGAAAGTCAAAAATAACCCCAGAGGAAATCATGGCTCAGACAGGCTGAAGATTTTCCTCACTGACTTCTGCCTCTCTGTTCATGCAGAGATGGGCAGGATTCCCTCTCAGACAAGGAGGGCAAGTTCACTGAAGTCATACAACCATTTCGCAACAGAGCTTGAAATCAAAGCAAGGGATGTCTGCAACACTAGGACATTTTTTTCACTCACAGTCTTCCAGGACATTGCAATGCTTATCCCGAAAATGGCATGCTATGATTTGCACGGTTCTCTACCAAACAGCACCTAATTACAGCAATTTCCTGTGAGCTGCTTCCCAGATTTTAAGACAGCCTGCCCTTTGCAGTAGACAATGCTGCATGATTCCAGTGACGAGAAGGGAGGACAAAGGCTTGCTTCAGAAGCTCTGTGAAATAGCAGCCCCTACTAAGCATGAACCAGCCACACTTTATCTCACTGCGTTAAAGCTGAGTAACACCTGTTCCTGGCAGGCTGACACAGCTTGCATCTCTTTCCTCACCACAGTGTGATGGCAATCGCGCTGCTGTGTTTCTTTCAGAGGGCATATCCCTTTCACAAGGAGAGCACTGGAAATATTCTGTCCCACCTATGAATAGAGGTTTGTAAGACTAAGAGACCGTCTGCTGCATTCTCAACTGTGGTTCTAAACAGAGGCAGAACACACTGCACCTGAATCAAAACGCTGGGGAAAGCTGAGGTCAGAAGGCATGCACAGCCTGACATGAAACCCCTGGTCTACTGGGGATGCTGATGTGCTTCCAGAAAGGACTAAAAGAATCCTCCAGTGCTTTGGCTATAACCCTCACCACATTTTAGTTAATAAAAGAGGCATCGATTTCCTCAAACTTTCAAAGTTTCTTTCAGGCCAGGTTTTAATTTATATCTGAATAAGCAAGAGTTCAAGTCAAGTTGGTAACTGCAGTGTGTATGATGAACTTTCCTCAAGCTCATTGGGTTTCTAAAGACTGTTTGCCCTTAGGACCCTCTACATCTATAGAGTCAAGACTTATGATGCTAAGGACAGTAGAGGCTAGCAAGTGCCTAAATGATTTTAGCAATACATGCTTAGACAATTTGGAAAAGAGAGACTTAATGTAATTATTTTTGAGCAATGATTTATGGGGAAAAATACACTTGAACCAGGTCGTAAAGTGTGAGCTGGGGACACAAAGAGAAGAGAGTGGGGATTTTGGGCCTTTGGGAATGAGCACGTGAAGAGGGTGAGGACTCAGCTGGAGCAGAGGCTATGCAGGGTTCCATTCCCCGGCTCAGGCGCTCTCCCAGACCTCGA
Organism: Cacajao melanocephalus; assembly: GCA_963573385.1. NCBI lineage: Eukaryota > Metazoa > Chordata > Mammalia > Primates > Pitheciidae > Cacajao > Cacajao melanocephalus. The sequence goes on along the minus strand of CAUYLG010046592.1, from coordinate 48,404 downwards.
TATCACAAGCGACAGAAACCTGCCTAAAGAACAGCCAGCACAGTCTGGAGTTAGTTTCCTGCAAAAGACACTTAAGGCAATTGGATTTTCCTTCTGTCAACAATAAGAGCTTCCTGGAGATGCTAAAAAGCCAATCTAGACCAGTTGAAAAATTGTATAACCTGACAAATGAAAGAAAGCACCATTTCCATATAAAGCTGTATTATATCCACTGCCCTTGTGCATTAATCTTGTAATTCTATCGAGAATGAACTTTGCACAGAATTATTTTTAAATACAACATTTTTGTAGCTCATGAGTTCGTGCTATTCTAGTTATTTATGAATTTTTTTCTCTGTAATGGTATATTATTGTGTCACAGAAGAGACAGTTTAGCATAAGAACTTTAGAGGGAGATAGATGTAGACATGAATCCAACTCTGCTAATTACCAGCCATGAGTCCTCGAGGAAGAAACTGACATTTTCTGAGCCTTGATTTCCTGGAAAATTACATGAAATTCAACATGTGCCTCATAGAAATGATGAAACATTAAATAAAATGACATACAAAAAATATCTGGCACATGGCAGTCATTCAATAAATGGGCACTATTGTTACACTTCTCTTTTTCTGTAATACCTAAGAGTTTCCTCTATTTCTTGGAGTCAGGGGAGGGGTATTATATTAAAATCTTTAATTTAATTTATTTTGTTTTCTATTGTCTTTCTTTTTTATGCTAATGAGTCCAAGCAACTATTGGAACTAATCGCTAAACTTCACAATTTAAATGTTTTCCAATAATCCCAAAGGGCTGTGAAGAAACCAAACTTAGACCAAATAAATATAGGATATGCAGGTTATATAAACCCAAGGCTTAATAACCTCAATAACTTTAGTAGGTACAAAAAAATTTGTCCAATAGTTGCCTCAATGGAATAACCAGCTAGATTATCTAAATTTTTACTTTACCAACAAATTGAATATTACCACCTCACATCAAATTTGAAATGTGTATGTGGTCAAACCATGAAGGCTGGTGTTTTAGTCTGTTTTCTGTTGTTACAACAGAATATCACAGATGGGATAATTTATAAAGAAATGTATTTCTTACAGTTCAGAAGACTGGGAAGTCCAAGAGCATGGCACTAGCATCTGGGGAAGACCTTCTTGCTGCCTCATGATATGGCAGAGGGCATCGCATGACAAGACAGCAACAGTGTGCCAGTGTAGGTCTCTCTTTCTCCTCTTATAAAGCCATCAGTCCCATCATGGGGACCCCGTCCTGATGATCTACTCTAATCCTGATTACCTCCTAAAGGCCTCACCTCCAAATACCATCAGCATATGAATTTCGAGATTAAGATTTCAACAAATGAAATTTGGGGACACATTCAACACTGTGGCAGTCATGAGTAGCAGATTTCTATCCTTTGCACCTCTTTCAACTTTTTGCTTACTAGCTAGTTGTCGAATACGTGAAACAAACACAAGACTGTTTTTAGACACAACTGAAGTAGGCATCTGCCTTTGGGTATAGTTGAAGAGTCAGCATATCACACTACCAGCCAGGAAGCTTCTAATGAGCTTTATATTCTAAGTTTGTATAACAGATTTAAAAATTCTTCATACTTACCATATTGAGAATGTTTAATTTTCTCATGCTATCCCAGACTGCACATGCCATACCAACATGCGGATGGGTCTCTCTTGCTTTTCTGTTGAGGATCACTGATACACAGAATGATGTGGTTACTGTGAAAACTAATGTTGCCTGAGCCTCTAGAAAGGTAGCCTCTATAATGAGGAGTATATTGATTTTGCTTTACTGTCTTTTGGCTGGCAACATCGAATCCACTACCTTTAAAAGAATTACTGGCAAACTGGAAAGAGAAAAAAGCCTCAAAATCCTGTTATATGACAAATGATTGAAGAAACAAAGTCTTGGAGAAGCGTGCAGTGTGAGGAGGGAGAACTTAATTCCTAAGTATCACTATTTGACCGACAGCAATTCTTATACTAGAATAGAGCTAAATATGGTGATAATGACAATGACTAACTTACACTGAGCAATTATTATGTTATGGACCCTGTTTTAAGCTATTAAGTGCTATGTCACTCAATCCATACAAAATCTATGAGGATTGTGTTATTATTGCACCCATGGTAGAGATGAGGAAACAGTCATTAAAAGATTAAATGACTTGTCCATGGTCAAACAGTAAGTAAAGATTAAGTAACGTCCATGGCTGGCACTTTACTTCAGAGCCCATACTCCTAATATCTGTTTGGTGTGGCTCTGGTGAGTGAGAAGGGGTCACCAGTAACCATTCAGTGGGAACAACCATTTGGTGACTTAAACAGGTGGGTGTTGGGACACATGGGAATTGTAATGACCAAGTCAGTTAGATGAAATGAGTCTGTGAGGATTTCCTTACTAGTTTTTCCCTGCTTTTCTTGTTAGGATTGATGAGTCTCTCTTCCTTTAGGCTATAGTATGGAAACCATGTGGTAAGATGCAAAAGGTGTGAACCAGGTTCAATGTGTGACTTGGTTTCTTAACTCTGAGACCTTTGGAAAAAAATGTTACTTAATACCTTATGCTGCCTCTGTAAAACGTGCTTTAAAATATTAACCTTAAAAAGATACACAGTTTATTCTCTAGGTATTACTAGAAGATGAATAATTATAATCTATACTTACTGAAATTAAGTTGACTTTGCTACCCAGAACATATTGAGTTAAGGGAGAAAGACATTTATAGCAACAACTCTGGGAGACTGGAAAGGTTCTACTATGAATGGGATATGAGAGATTCCCTCTAGACCATTATCCTTTACCTGTGAAAAAGCTAAGGACTAGGATATCATTTATGCTACATACAGATGCAACTTCCAATAACAACAGCATTTCTTAGTGTTTCATTTCCTGAACCTCTTGGAGATGTTAACAGATTCTGCAAGAGAAAGAAAGAGACTCTGAAATAAAATTCACTTCAGTCAACGCAGACAAAGTTTTAGTTATAGAAGATAAATAGATTCTGAAGATCTACTATATGCCATAGTGCCTATAGCTAAGGGTACTGCACTATATGGTTAAATTTTACTAAGAGAGTAGATCTTATGTTAAGTGTTCTTATACTTTCCTCACACACAAAATAACAAAGTGGCTGGGAAGAAGCTTTGGAAGCTCAGAGCCTTGATGGTGGTGATTGATTTCACGGGTATATTCTTATTCTCAAACTTGTCAACTTGTTAATATATTTAATATGTGCAGCTTTTTACATGTCAGCCACACATCAATAAAGACTCAGTACCCATATGGAAAGAGCTATAAAATGTAATTAAAAATGTAAAAATAACATCTTAATAAAAGGAAGGGCATCAATAAAGTGCTTTTTCAATTATTTGAGAGGAATCCTACTCCATTTCCCTTTTCAGGGTGGAAAGATTATTAGCTTATAAAAGTTTCTGAGAATCTCTGATAAAGAAACTTACTTAGACTCGTAACTAAAAATCCCGTGTTGTGATTAGGCAGAATTTCTCTCAGGAAAGCCAGAAAAATTAATACCAAAAATGTATAAGTATAAACCACTCTTCAACATGTTGTGATAGAAAAATCATAATCATTGATTCTGAAAAGGAATTTGAAATGCAAGAGCCATTCTTACTAAAACATTATAGAAAAGAAGAATAAAAAGAAATATTTAAATATAACAAATACCACGTACTTAACTAACAACACATAATAATAAATAGCAAAATAGTAGCGTGGTTTTAATTTACAAAAGGAACTGGACAGAGATGATTGTTATCATCATTATTTTTTATATTTCCTTGGTGGTTTTCACACATACAACAGGCAACAACATAAAATAACTGATATGAACACATGAGAAAGAAGAAAGTTATTTTGCTTTTTACCAATCGAAACTCAAAATACTATTATAAAATATACCAGAATTTTGGAAAAGTGACTGGGTACAAGATGCAATAAAAACATTATGAAATTTTATTTCGTTTAACAGTAACATCTAGAAATGGCAATGTGAAATTTAGTTCATTGTAAAATCCATAAAATGCATAGAAATAAATTTAACAAGGAAGGCACAGTACTCATATGGAGAGAGCTATAAAATGCTACTAAAAATATAAAAATAACATCTTAATAAAAGGAAAGGCATATCATGTTCTTAAAGAAAAAGACAATTCTATTAAAATTAATATATCAATTTATTCAACCCCAATTAGAATTCCTGCTTTTTAAAATTAGAAAACATTCTTTTTTGGAGGGGGGAGGTGGGTAGGGTTTCGCTCTGTCACCCAGGATGGAGTGCAGTGGCACAATCTTGGCTCACTGCAGCCCTCAAGCTCCCAGGCTCAAGCCATCCTCCCATCTTAGCCTCCTGAGTAGCTGGGGCTTCAGGCTACGGGCATGCACCACCACGCCTGGCTAACTCTTTGTATTTTTTGTAGAGACAGGATTTTGCCATGTTTCCCAGTCTGGTCTGGAACTTCTGGGCTCAAATGATACTCCTACCTCAGGCTCCCAAAGTGCTGGGATTACAAGTGTGAGCCACCATGCCTGGCCTAAATTAGAGAAAATTACTCTAAAGTCAATATGGATGAATAAATTTCCAAGAATCACCAAGACAGCTGAAGAAGAACAGTGAGGGAACACGACTTGCCTCATTAGATATCAACAACTCCCAAAAGTAAGTATAATCAGATCAAAGTGGTATTGGTATAGGAGCGTACAGATTTATAAATAGAATATATCATTCAGAAGCGGGATATATGGTATACACAATATGTTAAATATTCATTTTGTTTCGATGGAAAAATAATGGAATTTTTAAGAAATAGAGTCAGCATAATTGACTCTTCATTTAGAAGAGAAAAATGAAACCGTTTATAACACCATATTCAAACATCAATTTCAGATAAAGACTTAAGTGTGAAAAGCTAAACAATAATTTTTTTAAACTTTTTCTTTCAACATTAAAGCCTAAACAATATATTTTGCCAGAAATATGTCAGAGACCACAGATACAATGGAACCTAACCTAATCTTATAATCTGAAAGCCATAAAATGATAATGGAAATAGTTAACTATTATATCAGAATGAAAAACAATCGTATGATAAACAATGCCACATACAAAGTCAACAGACAAGTTACAGATTTGAGTAAGGATTTGTAACACACAGAAAAATATTCATTTTTATACTAAACAAAAATGGTTACACATTTTAAATTGGGGCAAAAATACATAAATAGATAACCTAAGTGATGCAAATACAAGTGTCATATTTAGGCCTGGTGGGGTGGCTCATGCCTATAATCCTAGCACTTTGGGAGACTGAGGCAAGCGGATTTACTTGAGCTCCCAATTTTGAGATCAGCCTGGGCAACATGGTGAAACATATTTCTATAAAAAACACAAAAATTAGCCAGGCATGGTGGTGTGCACCTGTAGTCCCCGGTACTTGGGAGGCTGAAGTGGGAAGATGATTGAACCCAGGAGGCAGAGGTTGCAGTGAGCCGAGATTGTGCCACTGCACTCCAGTCTGGTCCATAGAGCCAGATCTTCTCTCAAAAACAAAACAATATAGAAAAAGAGATATCAAAGTTACAAGCTAAAAGATAATCCAGTGCACTTCTAGACAGGAAAAGGCAAGTCAAAACAAATAATAAAATATTGCTTTATTTCTACCAGAAAAACAAATTATTTTTAAACTGTAAACACTATAGGAGATTTTTCCACCAGAATGAAAGCTCCACTGGGAGAGTAATATTTTTATTCAGTACTGTATCCCTGGAGTCTAAAATAGATTCTGAAAAAAATAGGTGCTTTCCCAACATTTGAGAAATGAACAATGGGTATAAGTAATAATTCCACAGCACTTATATGCCAAGCACAAATTGCTCTGCAGGTGATAATTCACTTATCCTTCCCTACACCCCTATGAAGTAAGGGCTGTTATTACCATTTTGCAGATGTGGAACTTGAGGCACATGGTGGCACAACTAATAAGTGACAGAGCTAGGAATTGAATCCAGGAAGTCTGGCACCTGATTGTCTCTACCTAAGGACAAGGATGTACTGCCTGTCCGCCTCATCCATATCACTGGCTGGGGTGTGGGAAAGGAGCACAGTCTTTATATGGAAAGCAAGCTAGCAGGAATTCCACTTCTGCCAAGTGGAAACAAAAAACAAAAAATACCAAGAAGTAAGGATATGTGCAAGGACAGTTTTTGCCCCATATTTTGAAGTGGAAAAAAGTGAAAGAAAAGGAAATAGCTGAATAATTTGTAGTAAATACACATGACAGAATAGTATGCTGCTATGAAAATAAAAAATTAGAATCGCAACAGTTGACTTGGATCAATGTTAATAATGATAACTTGTTAAAAATTTTAAATATGCCAACAGACAGGAATATAAACATAATATTCTCATTTTGGTAAAAAAAAAAATAGACAAAAACTTCGTGTGTGTGTGTGTGTGTGTGTGTGTGTATGTATGCCTTGATATGATTAAATTACTTCTAGCTTGTTACCATGGGTACCCAGGGGATTGGGCTGGGTACTGATGCAAGTAGAATAAGAAAAACAAAGTGAAAACCAAGTAAAAATGGGAAAAATTACTATTTTTAGAATTAAAAATAAGATACTATTACTATTTTTAGAATTAATAAAAATCTATATTTAGAAGTGCATATGACTGGCCGGGTGTGGTGGCTCACACCTATAATCCTAGCACTTTGAGAGGCTGAGGCCAGCAGATCAGTCAGGAGTTCAAGACCAGTCTGCCAACATGGCTTAACATCGTTGCCACTAAAAATATAAAAATTACAGCCACCTGTAATCCCAGTTACTAGGGAAGCTGAGGCAGAAGAGCCACTTGAACCCAGGAGATGGAGGTTACAGTGAGCCAAGATTGTGCTACTGCACTCCAGCCTGGGTGACAGAGTGAGACTCCATCTCAAAAAACAAACAAACAAAAGTGTATATGATCACATTTATGTACTTTGTGAAATTATGTATGATAAAAATAAATTTAAATTCAAATTCAAATTTTTTGCCCCCCTTTTTATTAAGTGGGTTTGTTTTTGAGTTGTAGGAATTGTTTGTATATTCTGGATACAATTCTTTATTAAATGTGTTCATTGAAAATATTGTCTCCTGGTCTGTGACTTGACTTTTAATTTTACTAATGCTATCTTTTGAAGGGCAGATTATTTAAATTTTGATGATATTTAAATGATCACTCTTTCTTTTTCATCTTCAAGGGCTGTTTATGAATCAGCTAAGAAGTATTTGCCTATTCCCAAAAGTTACAAAGATTTTCTTATGTTTCCTGTAAAAGTATTATATAGTTTTTCCTTTTACATTTATACGTATATTTCATTTCTAGTTAATTTTTGTGTATGATTTCAGATCGGGACTAATATTTGTTTAGTTTTTAGTCATCAGGGAAATGAATACCGTGTTTGTAATGGTATCTCATCACAATGAAATACTACTTCAAATCAGCTAGAATGGCTAAAATTAAGAAGACTGACAATACAAGAGTTGGCAAGGATATTTAACAGCTTCAGCTTTAATCCAGTGTCAGTGGAAGTGTAAAATGTTACAACCACTTTGGGAAACAATTTGACAATTTCTTATAAATTTACAATGTGCCCCACTTAGCATGTGTCCCAGCAACTTCATTTCCAATTATTTACATGAAAGAAACAACTTGTAAATAAGTCTTCATACAACTTTATTGATAATAGCTCCACTGAAATTAACACAAATGTTGGTCACAGGCTGAATGGATTAAAAAACAACTGTGATTCAGCCATAATACTATTCAATAACTTTTTAAAAAAGTGAACTATGAATTCCTGCTATAACGTGAATGAATCACAACAATATTATGCAGAGTGAAGGGTGTGTAAGTATTTTATGTTTCATTTATATGAAATAAGACCAGTGTAGTTACTTAAGGCAGGACTGAGAAGAAAGTGATTGTAGAGTTCACAGGGGTATCTTTTGGGGTGATGGAAACATTCTATATCATGACTGGGATGATAGTTACACAGCAGGATACATCTCACTTACAGAAATGTACTCTTAAAACAAGCCTCTCTTATTACAGGTAAATTATACTTCAATAACCTTAAAAAAAAAAAAAAAGGAAGGGCCAGGCACGGTGTCTCACGCCTATAATCCCAGCATTGTGGGAGGCCAAGGTGAGTGGACCATGAGGTCAGGAAATCAAGACCATCCCGGCTAACATGGTGAAACCCTGTCTCTACCAAAAGTACAAAAAATTAGCTGGGCGTGGCGGGACGTGCCTGTAGTCCCAGCTACTCTTGAGACTGAGGCAGGAGAATTGCTTGAACCTGGGAGGTGGAGGTTGCATTGAGCCAAGATGGTGCCATTGCACTCCAGACTGGGGCCAGACTCCGTCTCAAAAGAAAAAAAAAAGGAGTTGAATTTAAAAAATAAAATACAAAAATGAAATAAAGTTCCTAATGAAGGCTCTTTGTCACCAAAACTATCTGTGGTCTGCACTGATGTCTGGTTTCTCTGATTCTTGAAAACTGCTCAACACTATTAAGATTATGTTTCTCTCCAGGTGGATTCAAAGCAACCAATCCAATCTTTTTAACACATTTTTAAAAATTTATTTATTTTGAGTCATAGGTGGACCACTGAAGTTCTTTGACTCACTGTTTATTTCTTTCCACCATTATGTCTCCACCTCTCTAGTAGCACTGAGCCAGTCGGCTTCTCATTTGTGTGCACCTGCCTTACAGATTTCTACCTTTCAAACTTCTTAATCCTTCGCCGGGAATATTATGGCCTGCCCTGGTAAACAATATGTCCCTTCCGCCTTCAAAACATGATCTAAACTTCTCCTCTAGGGAGCTGATATGGTCAGATGTTTGCTCCCTCTAAATCTCATGTTGAAATGTGATTCCCAATGTTGGAAGTAGGGCCTGGTGGGAGGTGATTGGATTGGAAGGTCCCGCTCTGCCACCCAGGCTGAAGTGCAGTGATGCTTTATTTCATTTTTGTGTTTTATTTTTTAAATTCAACTCTTTTTTTTTTTTTTTTTTTTTTAGATGGAGTCTCGCCCCAGGCTGGAGTGCAGTGGCACCATCTTGGCTCACTGCAACCTCCACCTCCCAGGTTCAAGCGGTTTTCCTGCCTCAGCCTCCTGAGTAGCTGGGATTACAGGTGAGACCCACCACACCCTGCACTGCAACCTCTGAATCCTGGGCTCAAGTGATTCTCATGCCTCAGCCTCCTGAGTAGCTGGGATTACAGGCACACCACCATGCCCTGCTAATTTTTTTATTTTTAGTAGAGATGGATTTCACTACTAAAGGTACTCTCTTTAGGTTACCTAAAGGTTTCAGGCTGGTCTCAAACTCCTGGCCTCATATGATCTGCCTATCTCGTCCTCCCAAAGTGCTGGGATTACAGACGTGAACCACCATGCCTGGCCCTCGATCCAATCTTTTTAAAAGGAGACTCCTCCACTCCTCCAAAATCTTAGATCCATTTCCTTCCCAATCATTTCTTATAAACTGCTAATGCCCATCTTAAAAAATTGCGAGTCTCTTGAGCTGACATTCCAAGTGAATAGTAGACCTAACTTGGGATCTCACAGACAACTATTAACCATTGCTGTACAATCGTAACATGTATGATCCTAACAAAAAACAAACAAACAAACAATATGTCAGGCACAGGTAATAATTTATAAATAATTCATGAGACTGTCCCTGCCTTTGACTCTTTGGGCAGTCTCTTGTTACCAGCTAAGCCATGGCCGCTCAGTGTTTACCCCTGTAGTCTGCCCGCTACAGGTAGAGTCAGGTGAGATAATGATCAGAGAGCAGCAATTGCTCATTTAAATCACTTAAAGAGCTTTTTAAAAACACTGATTCGCAGGCCCCACCTCAGGCTCACTAAATCAAAGTGTCTAGAGGTGAGTCCAGGGCATTGATATTTCTAAGAAGCTCTCAGATCATTTGAATGAGCAGTCCGGATTGGAAATCACCATTTCAAAGGGAGAGAAAAAAGAGATGTCATTTGAAAACTTCTAAAAAACCCGTACCTGGTGACATGAAACCATTTTTAAAAGAGCAGGAAACATGGGCCCAGAATCGAGAAGAAAAAGATAAGCATCTTAAAAAATTAAAAAAATAAATGTGTTTAACCTCAGAATTTCCTGTTAATTTGACTGTGGACCCAGATTGACACCTATGCACAGTTTACAGACCGACAGTGCACCAACGAACACAGCCTCAGAATTGCTGGCTGAGTGTGACACAGCCTGATGACACAGGCGGGCCATTGAAGTTCTTTGACTCCCTATTTATTTCTTTCCACCGTTGTGTCTCCACCTCTGTAGTAGAGCTGAGCCATCGGCTTATCATTTGTGTGCACCTGCCTTACAGATTTCTACCTTTCAACCTTTTTAATCCTTCACTGGAAATATTATGGCCTGCCCTGGTAAACAATACGTCCCTTCCTCTTTAAAAACATGGTCTAAACTTCTCTCCTAAGAAGAAAGCCATTAACTGCAGAGGCAATTTGTTATAAATTTTCTCATGTTCATTCCAGGTTCAAATGGCAATAAGTTGAAACGTGGCTCCTTCTTGCTTTGTTCCTTCCTCATTTTTTTGAGGTACAAGTGACACTGAAAAGGACAGGAGACATCTTGCTTTCCCATATGTCCCGGAAGAGAAAGAAAGTCTTCTCATGCACAGGTCAGGAGGAAGGATCAGCGTTTCACATTTTAAAAACTGAGATAAATTCATATATCATAAAATCTATCCTTTTGAGATGTACAATTCAGTGGTTTAGTTTATTCACAAAGTCATGAAACCATTGCCAATATCTAATTTCAGAAAATTACTATCACCACAAAAAGAAGCCCCATACCAATTATTCGCTCCATATTCCTCCCTTCCTCTCCCCCTTGACAAACACTTACTTTTCTGCCCCTATGGATTTGTCTATTCTGAATATTTCATATAAATGGAATCATACACTATGTGGTCTTTTGTGTGTAGTTTCTTGCATGTGGCTTAATGTTTTCAAGGTTCATCCACAATGTGGCATGCATCATTATGTCACTCATTTTTATGGCTGAATCCCATTGTATGGATATACTACATTTGGGTTATCTATTATCATTTGATGGATATGTAGGTTGTTTCCACTTTTTTGTTATTAAGAATAATAATGCTATGAACATTTGTAACCAAATTTTTTTTAGACATTTATTTTTAATTCCTTTGAGTGTATGCTTAGTAGTAGGATTTCAGGGTCAAATGGTAACTCTGTGGTTAACCTTTTGAGGAACTGCAAAACTGTTTTCCAAAGCAGATGCCCCATTTTATATTTCCACAAACAATATATGAGGGCTGAACACAGTGGCTCATGCCTATAGTGCTTTGGGAACCTGAGACAGGAGAATTACTTGAACCCAGAAATTTGAGATCGGCCTGGGCAACACAGGGACACTCTGTCTCTACTAAAAAAAAGAAAAAAAAAAAAAGCTAGCCAGGTGTGGTGGCCAGTGCCTATAGTCCCAGCTACTCAGGAGGCTGAGGCAGGAGGATCACTTGAACTCAGGAGGTTGAGGCTGCAGCGAGCCATGTTCACGTCACTGCACTCCAGCCTGGGTGAAAGCACAAGATCCTGTCTCAAAACGAAGAAAGAAAATTAAACAATGTGTGATGATTCCAAATTCTTCATATTCTTGATTGTTATTGTGCATCTTTTTTACTATATCATCTTAGGGAATACAAAGTAGTATCTCATCATGGTTTGGGTTTGTATTTCCCTAGTGACTAATAAATTGAGGATCTTTTCATGTGCTACTGACCATTTTTATGTCTTTTGGGGAGAAATCTCTACTCAAATCATTGCTCAGTTTTTTATTGAGTTATTTATCTTTTCATTATTGAGTTGCAAGAATTCTTTACACATTCTGAATACCAGTTCTTTTTCATATATATGATTTACAAACATTTTCTCTCACTCTGTGAGTTGTCTTTTCACTTTCTTATTACTGTCCTTTGAAACACACAGTTTTAAATTTTGACAGAGTCCAATTTATTTATGTTTTTTGTTGTCATTGTTGTTGCTTGAGCTTCTGGTGTCATATGCAAGAAAACATGGCCAGATCCAAGGTTTTAGATTGGATTTTCTTCTAAGAATTTTGTAGTTTCAGCTTTTATATTTAGATTTTGAATCTGTTTTTAGTTAATTTTTGTATATGAGCTGACAGAGGTCCAAATTTTGTTTTTGCATTTGGATACACAGTTGTCCCAGCACCATATGTTGAAAAGACCATTATTTCCTCCCATTTAATTGTCTTGACCTCCTTGTCAAAAATCAGTGACCATAAATGTGAGGATTTGTTTCTGAACTTTCAATTCAGTTTTGTACTGTCTTGATTACTGCTGTTTTGTAGTAAATTTTGAAATCAGGAAGTGTGAATCCTCCACCTTTGTTCTTTTTAAAGATTGTTTCAGCTTTTCTGGGTTTTTAAAATTTTCTTATAAATATTGGGATCAGCTTGTTGATTTCTGTAAGACTTCAGCTAGATTTTGATAAGCATTTCATTAAACTTATAGATTACTTTGGGAAGTTTTACTATATAAACAATACTGTTTCCCAATCCATGAATATGAAATGGCTTTCCATTTACTTAGATTATTTTTATAATTTTTCAACGTTTTGTAGTTTTCAAAATGTTTTTACTTTTATCCTGAATTTATTTCTAAGCATTTTATTCTTTTTGATGCTATTACACATGCTATTGTTTTAAAATTCATTTTCAAATGATTTTTTGGCTACCATATAAAATATAATTGCTACTTGTATATTGATCAGGTATCCTGAAACCATGCTGAACTTGTTTATTAGTATGTTTACATAGTATGTTCACTGTGCCATCTGGGCATAGAGATAGTTTTATTCCTTCCTTCCAAACTGGATGCCTTTTCTTTCTTTTTCTTTTCTAATTGCTTTGACAACCTACAGTACAATGTGAATAGAAGTGGCAGGAGTGGATGATATGGTTTGGATATTTATACCACCCAAATCTCATGTTGAAATGTGATCCCCAATGTTGGAGGTAAGGCCTGGTGAGAGGTGTTTGGGTCATGGTTTGGTACTGTTCTCATGACAGTAGGTTCTCTAAAGAGCTGGCTGCTAAAAAGTGTGTGGCGTCTCCTTCGTCTTGCTTCCACTTCACCCTCTGCCTTAAGTAAAAGCTCCCTGAGGCCTCCCCAGAAATTGAGAGATTCCAGCACCATGTTTTGTGTACAGTCTGCAGAACTTTGAGCCAGTTACAATTTTTTTCTTTAAAAAATGATTATCCAGTCTCAGGTATTTCTTTATAGCAACACAAGAATGACCTCACACAGTGGACATCTTTGTCTTGTTTCTTATCTTAGAGGAAAAGCTTTTAGTCTTTCACAGTTGAGTATGATGTTAGCAATAGGTTTTAACAGATACTCTCTATTCGGTTGACAAAGTTCGCTTCTATCCCTAGTTTGTTGAATGGTTTTGTTATAAAAAGTTGTTATATTTTGTCAAGTGCCTATTGTGTCTATTGAAAGAATAAATTGCTTTTGTTCTTTATTAATTAAAGAAATTATAAAGAATATTAGAATGAAATCTAATAGCAATTTAATTTCAATAGCATACAAAAATTGGTTTCTATATAGCTCTATTCTCTTCTACCCTTCTTTGTGCTATTACTGTCATGTGAATTACATTCTATATATTATAAGCCTATCACACAGTTTTATAATTGTTGCTTTCTGTAGCTGTCTTTTCAATCAGGTAGAAGTTATTTTTACTAGTTCTCTTTATTTCTTCATGTGGATTTGAGTTGCTGTCTAGTGTCCTTTTATTTCAGCCTAAAGAACTCCCTTTAGTTTCTTTTACAGGATAAATCTGCCAGTGAAGAATTCTCACAGTTTTTGTTTCTGTGGATATGTCTTCATTTCTTCATTTTTGAAAGATTTTTTTTTATTTTTTATTTTTTTTTAAGATATAGACATTTTGGTTGCAGTCTTTTTCCTTCAGTTCTTCAAACACGTCATACCACTTTATTCTGGTCTCCATCATTTTTAAGGAGAAATCACTTATTAGCCTTATAGAAGATCCCTTACATGCTGAGTCTGTTTTTCCGTGCTGCTTTTAAAAGTCTTTGTCTTTCACTTTTAACGGTTTGCTGATATGTCTAAGTGTGCATCTCTTTGAGTTTTTCTTCTTGGAGTTTGTTGAGCTTCTTGGGTGTGTAGATTAATGTTTTTCATCAAATTTGAAGAGATTTCAGCCATTCTTTCCTCAAAAAATTTTCTTTTTTACCCATTTTCTCTCTCTTTTCACTTAGGATTTTCATTATGCTTTAGTTGGTGTGCTTTGTGATGTCTCACAAATCTCTAAGGCTCTGTTCTTTTTTAAATTTTCTTTAATTTTCATTCTTCCGAGTGGATAAGCTCAATATGTGGAGACATTATTTTTGTACTTTCCCTTAGTTTTTAGACATCATTTTCTTTAATCCTTTGGACATATTTATGATAGCTGATTTAAGCTCTTTTCTTACAAAGTTCAATGTGTTTGCTACATCAGAAACAGTTTCTATTGGCAGCTTTTCATTGTGTATGGGTCATATTTTTCTAATTCCTTTTATGTTTCAATTTTTTCTTAAACAGAACATTGTAAAAACTATTATGTGGAAACCCAAGAAATTAGATTCCTCTCCCTTTCCAAGGTTTGTTTGTTGCTCATTGCTGATGTTGTCACTCTTTAGTAACCTTTCTGATTTATCACATAAAGTTTGTATTCATTGTTGTGCATGGCCACTGAATCACTGATTGTTTTGCTTTGTGGCTAACTAATGATTAGACAGAGATTTCCTTAAATTCCTTGAAACAATTAGTCTTCTGGTCTCTCCAGAGGCTGTGTGTGTGTGTTATGGCACTCCTTCAATGCTTTGGCAGGCAGATCACATTTCTGCAATAGCTTTTACTTCTCATTTCTTATAGAACCTCAAGATAAGCAAGAGGCACTAAGGGTTTCTTTGATATTTCCTGGACATGCACATGGACTTCTACTTTTACAGGAGACGTTTAAAGCTTTCTGTAATAGATTGGATAATGTTTCCCCCCAAATTTGTTCACCTTGAATCTCAGAATGTGACCTTATTTGGAATATATTTTTCAGATGTAATTAGTTAAGATGATATCACCACGGCTTAGAGAGGACCCAACATTGAATGACTGGTGTCATTATAAGGAAGCCATGTGATGACACAGGGACATACACGGAGAGGAAGTCCATGTGATGACAAAGGTAGAGATTGGAGTGATATAGCCACAAACCAGGAAACACCCAAAATAATTGTGGCAATCACCAGAAGCAAGGAGCAAGCATGAAACAGATCATCCCTCAGTGCCTCTAGAGGTAACAAACCCTGTCAATACCTTGACTTCAGATATCTGGACTCCAGAATTGCGAGACAATACATTTATATTATTTTAAGCAAGCTAGTTTGTGATCATTTATTACAGCAGCCCTAGGAAACTAACATACCCCCTGAAAAAACTCATTCCCTAGCTTTTCCTTTAGCCTTTCTTGGTCAGCAATTTTTTTTTTTTTTTTTTTTTTTGGTACCATCCATTATCCATGACTTAGGCAGCAGCCTTGTTAAACAATTGCCTCTGATTATTTTTGACAAATGCCTCAGGGAAATGTTTAGTGAAACAATGACAAGTCATGAGATGTAGAGTTTCCAGCAAACTTCCAGACAGGTTGAGTAATGACATACTCTATGGGGATAGAGCTTTTCAGGAGAACCAAACCTGTTTTGCTTCTCCAGTGGTTGCTGGGCTGCTGATTTCATGGTTACTGTGATTATCACAGAACTGACTACCATAGAACTGAGGGGAAGGAAATGCAAATGGGGTAGGTTGAAGCACCACAAAGCTTACTTTTTTTTTTTTTTTTTAACCAAGGTTCACCTATTTTCCTTGAATAGATGCTCCTCAGATAGTTGCAATCTTTAGGTTAATTTTCAGATTTTGAAAAAGTTGATTTTGAGAATTTTTGCCAGTGTTTTCATTGTTCTTCTGGAGTCAATTTTGAGAGATCTTTATTTCAGTACTCCAGAAGTGCTGTCTCCAGTGATTTTTTTTTATGAGACATGACCATTTCTGATAATTCATAAACAAAGTCAACTACCTCAACCATAATTCCCTAACTGCTTTAAATGTATGAAAGTATTTTTGTTTTTGTTTTTATTCCCCATATAACAGGGAGAAATACTGTAAATGCATTACTTCACCTTCCTCTCAGACATAGATAAATGTATAAATAACTGAATGAGTGGAAACAACATGACCCAGGGGAAAGAAAAATGAGTGTTAGAAAACAAGAATAGGCAGATTTTTGAGATCTCATTTTAAAACTGGCCATAGAAGAAACAAGATAGCTACTGATGTGCAATGAAAGGGTTGAATAGCTTCTTAGCCCTGTTTTGTTTTACCATTAGCAATGTCTCTATTTACAGCTTAATGTGTCATATGTCTAATTCAAGAGGTAATTTTCTTTAAGAGGTAGATGCTTGATACGTTACGGAAGCTTGCCTAAGTAAAGGCTGATCATGGTGGGAAATCAAACAATAGGCAGAAATGGATGTAGCTGATGGCTGCCTGTATTATTAGACACTAGAAAATATTGTGTTGTCTGATTTTGTTTTCTTTACTGAAGAATGAGAATAATTTGTCCTTTAATGTCCCTCATCTGAGAGGTAAATGAGATAATCATATAGCCCTCTCAAGACAATTTGACCTACAGGATATGTGACTTTATTTCTTATTAATATTTCTAAACAAAATTTATTGCAGTATAAGTTATATCCAATTATACAGTTGAATGAGTTTTTGTCATATATTCAAACCTGTGTAACCACCCCACCTTCCCCTTTCAGAACTTTCTATCACCTCAAAAATGTTCACTTGTGGCCCTTTATATTGAAACCACCCACTCCAAATTCCAACTCCAGGCAATTGTTTTTTTTTTCTGTCAATATAGATTCATTGTACCTTTCTTAGAATTTCAGATAAATGGAATCATGCAGTATATACTCTTATATTTATATACTTTAAGTTCTGGTGTACATGTGTAGAACATGTAGGTTTGTTACATAGGTATACATGTGCCATGGTGGTTTGCTATACCCATCAACTCATCATCTACATTAGGTATTTCTCTTCATGCCATCCCTCTCTGAGCCCCCCATCCCCACAGGCCCCAGTGTGTGATAGTCCCCTCCCTGTGTCCATGTGTTCTCATTGTTCAACTCCCACTTATGAGTGAGAACATGTGGTGTTTGGTTTTCTGTTCTTGTGTCAGTTTGCTGAGAATGATGGTTTCCAGTTTCATCCATGTCCCTGCAAAGGACATGAACTCATCCTTTTTTCATGGCTGCATAGTATTCCATGGTAAATATGTGCCACATTTTCTTTATCCAGTCTATCATTGATGGGCATTTGGGTTGGTTCCAAGTCTTTGCTATTGTGAACAGAGCTGCAATAAACATACATATGCATGTGTCTTTATAGTAGAATGGTTTATAATCCTTTGGGTATATACCCAGTAATGGGATTGCTGGGTCAAATGGTATTTCTAGTTCTAGATCCTTGAGGAATCACCACACTGTGTATACTCTTTTTAATTTGGCTTGTTTTTCTCAGTATATTATTTTTGAGATTCATCCACTTTTCTGTGAGCATCAATAGTTCATTCACTTTTCAATACAGAGTAGTACTACATTGTATGACTATACTCCAGTTTATTCATTCATAATTTAATCAGTACTTTATTTTTCAGCAGTTTGGGGCTGCCATGAATAAATCTGCTATGAATGTTCATATACGAGTCTTCATGTGAACATTTATTTTCATTTGTCTTATATAAATGCTGAGGAATATAATTACTAGGTCAAAAGGTAACTATATATTTAACCATATAAGAAAATGCCAAACTTTTTCCAGAGTATTTACACCATCTTACACTCTCACCAGCAACATATGAGACATCTAAATAGTTCCAAATCTGTGTCAACACTTGAGACTGTAAGTCCGTTTAATTTTAGTCATTTTAATGAATCTACAGAGGTATTTCAATGTGATTTGAATTTGCCTTTCTTTAGTAACTAATAATATAAAACATTTCTTCAAGTAAAGTGTGCTCATTTGTGTGGTGTTTGTTTGTTTGTTTTGAGACCAATGTCTCACTCTGTGGCCCAGGATGGAGTGTAGTGGTGCAATCATGGTTCACTGCTGCCTTGACCTCCCTAGACTCATGTGATTCTCCCAGCTCAGCCTCTCAACTAGCTGGGACTACAGGTGCACACCACCACTCTCGGCTACTTTTTGTGTTTTTTGTAGAGATGGGGTCTCCTATGTTGGTCATGCTGGTCTCAAACTCCTGGGATCAAGTGATCCTCCTGCCTCAGCCTTCCAAAGTGCTGGGATTCCAGCTGTAAGCCACTGCACCCAGCGAATGTTGCCCATTTGGACAACATCTGTTTTGAAATATGCACTCACATCTTTTCCTGAGTAAATATTGGGTTGTTTATCTTATTGAGGTATTGAAAGAGTTATTTATATATTTTGGATGTGAGATATTTATTTTTTCACTATAAGATATTATTCTGAATATGTATATATATATATATTCTGAAATATATATATTTCACTATATTCATTATAGAACAGGGAATAGTCACAAATTGACGTTTGCTCCCAGTTTGACATTTGCCTTTTTATTTTCCTGTTTTCCAAAGAACAAGTTTTTATGAAGTTCAATTTTTCAACTTTGTCCTGTTTTCTTCTAGAAATGTTATATTTTAGCTCTCACGTTTGAGTCTATAATCTGTTTTGACTTAAATTTTGTACATATTTACAATAAGGGTTAAATTTCCTTCCCACACTCACTCCCAATATGGGTATCTGCCTGTTCTCACACAATGGGTTGAAAAGACTATCTTTCCCCCATTAAATTACTTTGGTACCTCTGTCAAAAATCACTTGTTAATATTTACTTTTGCTTAAAAGAGTCTGTAATTTTTGTGCAGCAAGTACTTTGGTCCTTTCAATATTAGTGTTTAAGATCCATCAGGGCAGGAGAGAGGAGACTTTATTCTATGGCTAGCTAAAGCCCTGCTCTCAAGGCCAACCATTATGGAGTTCCTAACAAATGTTCCAGGTATTCAATAATGTCTCTCTTCACTCTGGCTGTTCGGAAATGGAATATCCTCCCACCCTTTATGAACTCTGTGAATTATTTCACTTATAGCTCTTTAGTAGTTTTTCTTATCCTGGCCTCATAGAGTTTTATCCGATGCAAGCTCAGCTTATTCAGCCAAAAACTCAAGGGGATTGCTGTGCAAATGTTTGGAGCTATTTTTCTTGGAAATTCCCTCTTCTCTGCAACCCAGCCCTTCCAACTTGAACTACCTTGGCCTCCCTGAATTTGGTTTTATGTCTCCTCGTTCAGTGACAGTGCTGTGCTCTGCTTGTTCCCCCACTGTGCATGCTAGTTCAGAAAAGGTTTCCATGCAAAACTCTCAGGTAATTGTGGGACTTGCCTTGTTAGTTTCCCTTATCTTATGAGTCATAGTCCCGTACCTCCTATTGCTCAAGGTCTGAACATGACGGGTCATGTGCTTTGTCCAATATTCTAAGTTGTTAGCAGCAAAAGAGCAAGTCTAATATTAGTTATTCCATAAAGACTATAAATGGAAGATTTGGGAAACAGTGCATTGTGAATTGTTATGTCTCTGCACTGTCAGACATACAAATTACTGACAGCCTTGTTGGAAGGATTGAATGGTAAGCATGCCTTATAAATTAGAAATAGTAAATTGCTCTGGAGAGATTTGAAGTTTCATCTCCATCAGAACCATTTGCTTACACTGTAGGAGTGATAAAAGCCTAGAGACCTTCCTTTCCTCTCCCCAAAGAGGATCTGTTTACATTCCGGAGCAGCAAGATCTCTCTGTCTCCCCTCCCTTCCGGGCAGGTAAGACACATGCGCCAGCCATCTTATATAAGCTTCAAGTATCATAATATTAGTTTTCTCTCCTGTGAAGCAACCCCTGTACAAGTAGGTACATTTGGCCCCCACTATGTTGCCCCCACAACAAGAATTGGGGGGTGGGAAAGTAGTGCTGCTAAGATGTTCTGAGTGAATGATCTGTATCTGAGCCAGATACTTGTGTTGTCAGAAAAAATAAATAAGTAAATAAAGGGAGATTTTTAAAGACTCTTTTAAAGTCTCTCTTGATTGCAAACTTAATCCATGCTCATATTTAAAATCTTTAAAATAGAAATAAAAAAATGAAAAGAAAACACTGTAAACATTTTGACATGTTTCTGAGGAGGAAAATGGGAGATATATACACTGTACAAGATAAAGAGAAGATAGGAAAAAGAGAAATGTTTAAATTGTGTTAATAGTTTTTATAAATTTAGCATTATATTGTGAGCTATTTTCTCTGTTGCTAAATACTCTTTGAAAACATGGCATTTAATAATTGAATAATATTCTATTCACTAGATCTCCTTCAGTTTATTTAAACATTCACCTATCACTTGACATTTAAGTCATTTCAAGCTTCATTTACTATAAAGAATGTGACTCGCTTGTAAGTTTTTAGCTACACCTGTGATTAAATCATATTCTTGGGACACAAACACAGATGAAAATTTTAGGTTAAATGGAGTGAACTTCTTTAAGAGTTAGAAATGTCATTGACATCATCAAATTCTTTGGCAGGTTTTAGGCTGGGCTTCTATTTTATTTTGAGGAGAATCTTCTGCCTGTTTTTTGATCACCAACAGATAAAAATTACATGTCAAGAACATACAGAGAAGGAAGAATCAACTTGTCCTGGCTATCAGCAATCTGCAGGAACCTCTGGGCACATACCACCCTCCTCATTCAAATAGTTTGCACATTTTGCACTCTTGGAGAAAAAGAAATTTTCTTTGTTTGCTTGGTTTCCTTATTTTGTTGTTGTTATTTTGTTTTCAACTACAATATTTAATCAAAATTATATATTAAAGGTCAAGGTCCATATGCTTTAATGATAATGATACAGAATTAAAATCTCACCCAGAAATGCTGTTTGAAAATGAGTGGATTGTAGACAGATCCTTGGCCAATTGATGAGGCTGTCCTAGGTCTTTCTGCTCACTGGACATGCTTTGGCCAATGGTTCTCACTATTCTCACTAATATGTAGGCCCAACATTATAGCAGCAGTGATAGGTCAGTAAGAGGAAACACAGGGCCAGCTTCGAGGTCAATTACCAGAGATATTGGTTAATTTACTCTCATCGCTGACTCAAATCCAGAAAAATATTTACACATCCCTTCCTAAGCCCAAACTCTCATCTGACACAGATAAATGTTAGTCATATGGAAGGGGAATTACTGGGAGAACAAAAGCTCTGTCTTGGCTTCTCATACCTGTTGGTACATTCTGTGTGGTAAGAACCATGCTAGCATGTGGGAAACAGTGATTAACTGTAACCGCGTGAGCCTATCAGCCAGGTCAGTCTGCTCCAGAAGACAGAATGCAGAATCACCTGTTCCTGAAATGGCTCCAGAAACATCAATTGTACCAGTAAATAGACAATTACATTGGCAAATATTGATATGAAAAAAAAAACTGCATGCTAATTCAAAGTGGTATATGGATATCTTTTTTATTTTAAAAAATAAAAGGGGAAGTTGGAGAATGGGAGGTAGGGAACTGTCTTATCACTGGGGCCCTTTGATCTCTGGAATTTTGGTTCCAAAACTCTGCTTAAGCCTCTTTGCTGTGTTTCCCCCTTTTTATTTTGATGGCTTCTGTTTGTCAGTCTCTCTGATTTTTCTGTCTTTATTTCAGATAATTGATGACCCTATGTAACTGTTAAAAAAATATAGAAGTCCATTTGGCCTAGTTGGGATTCCCGATGCTGAGGAAGTCGACCACACAAATAGCTTCTGGAATTTAACCAGATCCACAAGGGTGGAGAGAGGGCAAGAGATCATCTTGGAGAAATTTTAAATTATTCTATTGTCTTTTGTTCTGCTTCATGAGAAAGACTAGATTGTGGAAATTCATCCCATTTCTAATTCCTACCCTGGGAATAAAAGAGAGAATATTCATTTCCTTTTAATATCAGCTTAAGCAAAGAAAATAGAGTTACACCAAGGAGAGATGATGGGAGAGTCACAGATGACTCATAATTGACTCCAAACTTCATTCCTGAACATGTCTGGTGTCAGTAAGAGTTAAGGCAGAAAAACAAATAATATTTAAGAAGCTCCAATCAAGTAGAGCTTCCTTGATTCTTGCCATCGGCAGTGCACTGCATGTGATATCGGCCGTTTAGATCATTATAGTCCTCGGATGCTGTTTTTCAAACAGAAGATGTAGCTTCTTATCATTGTTTTAAGTCAGTTATGACCCAAGGTTTCCAATACACAATTAGCAGCTTGAAAGGTAGTACCACATCTTATATCTCTTTATATTTCTAGTATGTGGTATTAATGCCTTGAACATAGCAGGTACTCAGTAAATGTTGTTAAATTGAATAAACATAATGAAAATTTAAGTGTGGGGATCCCAGTGGAGCTAATACTTACTGAGCCCCTGATACTTTTCCCAAACTATCTCATTTACTAGTTACAACAACTCTGTGCAATGAGTCCTATCACCTCCATTTTATAGGTAAGGAAACAGGACCAGAGAGAGAAGCACAATCAGCCCAGTTAGTTAGCAGCCAGGCTGGTATTCAAAGTGGATGGGTTCGACTGACATAATCAATTGACCCCCCCCAACTGCAAGTTGATCGGAACAGAAAAAGTAGATTACCTTGTCCCCAGCTTCCTTACTCTTCCACAACCTCTTCAACTGGGCTTTAACTTTCTTCTTTTGTGAGTATTTACTGGGATGTTAGTACCAGAACACTAAAGTATTTACATAATGCAATTTATCATCTAATGTGGAAGGCATTCAGAGAGAGAATATGAGTAAAATGAGAACTAAAATATACAGGGATTTAGGCAAAGTTATAATATTAATACTAATTGGGAATATTGGAGACTAACACAATAAAGAAAATATGTAAAGTTTTCTTGGACTGTATAAAAATAGTACTAATTATAGTTATTTATGTAAATTGCTCAACATTCAGCCTAATTAATGTGCATTACAATAATTCTTAGGTAAATGTTTAAACGTAGGTTTGATTAACTTGTGTAGACTGTGCATCTCAGAGCAAGCTTGGCCCAAGGCTACTCAGTTTCTGGGTGTGTTACCCATGGAGCTTGGATGAGAGGCACAGAGGCAGGAAGCTTGCTCAGAAGGTAGAAATTAATTCATATCATCAAAAGAGAAGCCATAAGGACTAGATTTTTCCTCAATCCCTGCTTCCCTTTTCCTTTCCAAGTTTTAATGTTTTTGTTAATAAAGAAAAACTCAAAACACTTCCTACAGCAATATTGTCAACAGAATTAACCTTTAATATGAAAGAACAATCTTCTCTCTTTTCTACTAATTGGACTAGTAGCTTCTCCTTAAAAATTCAACCAATTTCACAAGACTTTAGAGCTGTGTTTCCAACTCTCTGGTGGCCTTTTTCAAAATGACTTTATAGTAGGCATAAAGCCTCAGATAAAAGAAGAAAACACTCAAAGGAAAATCTTATTTCCTAAATTTATGTACCATCTCAGAGTCTTAGAGGCAAGAAATGTGTATTGAATTATTTGTTCTTGGATAAAGAGCCTTGAAATGCCCACTATGTGCCCCATTGTAAAGACAGTATATTTGTAAGCTTCCATAGTTTGTCATCTCACTAATAGATGTACCTAAAAGGTATATATTGGTGATGCAGCAAATTATAAAAATTTAGTATAGCCTAATAAGTAAAGGTATCATGCTATGCCAGAAGCATAGTAATAGCTGGTAACGTGATTTGAAATACAATTGGTGTTAGTCATTCAAGAAATAGAAAACTATAACTTAGTTTAGCAAAGATTTAAAAAGCAGTGCTAGTTCACTCTCTCCCTGCTTTCCCATGCATTTCCCTCCTTTCTTCTTCCATAAGAAATGACTAATCTTTAATATGGGATCAACAACATAGGAAGTCCTTGGGTGGAGAGAATGTGGTAAAATAACAAGCAAGCAAAGCCACACAAGGATAAACGCCAGGTAACATAACAGCCACTTTCTAGATGTGAGCTGAGGGATATGGAGTCCAGTCAATTTCAAAGAAACCAAACTGATATAATCATTGAAACTGATCAAGCTACGTGAAGTCAGGGTAACTTGAAGGAAGTAGTAGATGTGGCTTAGCGCAAAAGAGTGACAAGGCTGTGCACCTGAAGGAAATAGCAGCCTTAGAGGTAATGATAGGCATATATTGCTTGAAAGGTACTGCTGGGGATGTTCATTCACAGTTGTGAAGATAACAAGTGTTCTTAATATCTAGTAATATATTTTAGCAAACAGAATGTACATTCACAGGATGATATATTTAGTGATTATTAAAAATGGTCAGTATTACTAAGTAATGACTCAAGAAAAAACTTTTAATATCATGTTAAGCAACAAGAGTAATTACAAAGTTGTACATATGGTACATCTATAACTACATTAAAAATGCCTAGAAAAAAATGTGTTAAGAAATAAACCAAAATATTTATACTGGAAAGAAGAGGTAAATTTTTTTCTTTTCAAAATCGTATTTAATGAGCATATACTATATTTATAATAAAAACTTTGGAGAAGCACAGGCTACTCAAGAGAGTGGGCTGCTCATAATATTTTTCTCCTAAAAGATTCCAGCATAACCTCTTTCTAGGCTTCAGTCTCTCCGTTTGGGAAATTTGATGCTTACTCATAACAACTTCCCCACATGGCTGTCAGAGTAAATTGAGATGAGCAAAGCAGCACATATAATCATATCTTGTTTACTTAAGAGTCTGAGAGCTCACTCCCAACATACTTTGTAATATATGTTTAATTATGCTTCAACCTTCTGTCTCATGATAAAAATAACTTTGAATAAATTTTCAGTCTAAAGTTGAATGATAGTTAAAGTTGATGGTAATTAGTTCTTCTTCAACCTCTACACTCTAAAATTAGGACTCAACTATTTGTAATGATTACCAGTAACATCTATAGAAACTTAGTGGAAGACAACCATCGGCATGACCCAACAGAGACATGAGGGAACACTGTTAGGATGTTGGATATATTTCTCAGATGTCCAACTTTTAAGATTCTTGAGATTACAAACAATATTTTTGAGCCACTTTCTAAGGACTCTTGAAGGTACAAATAACAAGAACCACTCTAGCAAAGCTCAAGCAATAAAAGGGAAAAATAGTATTGTGAGGATTTAATAACAGCTCAGAGAAACCAAGAAAAAATAAGCATGCTCTTAGGAAAGGGATGACAACAAGAAACTGAAAAGTTGTAAGAAATCCAGGCAGACCTCTCAACACCTCTCAGTTCTGCTGTTTCAGAAGATGTTACATCTTTTCTCCTCCCACATGTCACAGACACCAACAACTCCCAAATTTATGTAGTACACATCCAGCTTCTCAGAGACAAATTGACCTCTCCTCTCTTTTCAAATTCCGAATTCCTGGAGATGTCATTCTAAACAGCTCAGCTTGCCCAATCCCCCACTGAACACTGTACCCAACAGGTAATTTTTCAACCCTCCTCTCCCACCTACCTTTTCACTTTTGGAGTCTTTAATGCCTATCATTCCACTTTGTATGTCTGTGTGTTCCCATCGTTTAGCTCCCACTTATAAGTGAAAACATGCGGTATTTGACTTTCTGTGTTATTTCAGTTAGGATAATGGCCTCCAGATCCAACCACACTGCTGCAAAGGACATTATTTCATTCTTCTTTATGGCTGAGAGTTGGAATATGGTATGATTTTTAGCTGTTTGCCTCAATCATCTTTTGATGGCCTGGTGTCAGCAAAGATGTTTTATCACATTCTCTATAATGAAATGAGAAACTCTCAGATTGGTAAAATCTGGTTCCTCCCATTGTGCAGAAACATGAAAGCCTGGAAACTTTCTCTGTCCTTCTATCACACAGCCACTTTGGACTATAAAAGCCTGGTAATTTACCCTGTAACCAATTACTGCCTGTTCATGTGTGGCCTACACTTAGGTTTCCTCCTGTACATTCTTTCCGTGACCAAGCTAAGGGAATACACTGGCAATAAAGCAATAGGTGAATGCCAATCAATTATAGCACTTTGGATGCTCACTGCCCAAAAGGCAATAGTACTGGATCATCTGTCTCCTTCCTAAGTCTCCTATTTTTCAATCTGTCTACATCCAGCCCGTACTTTTAATTCCCCCTACACAAACACCAAACAGTTAAATCAAAAGGGAAGAGAAAATGGGGCTGTTTAATTTTGGAATGTCCAAATAGTTTTTGACATCCTTCTCCTAAAATATCTCAAGGTCTTTGGCAAAGGGAGTTTGGTATTTAAAACCTTGGCATGGTGATATCCTAGTCTGGGATCCCAACAGTTGTCTATAGCATTTTTTCTGATTTCCTGTTGGGAACAGCCAGGAGACGCTATGTATTAAATTACCACCCTAATTCTGCAGCCCGCTTTCTGCCCCACCAGTAGGAAATCACTGGTATTTTAAGGTTAATTACAATGAAGTCTGTCTATTGTCATGAGTGTAGAAAAGGCTGAGTGTACTCGCAAGAAAAAGATGCTTTGTTACTGCTATCCTATATTATCAAGGGGTTGTTAAATAGGTAAGTGTGGGCTCAAAATGATAAAATAATTGATAAACATCCTTCCACTTTCTTGGTAAGACATTTTTGGTGTTATCGCTTATGTCTGATGTACTCTTAAGTGGAAGGAAGGATTGATAGGAGACTCTGAAAAACCAAAGTAAAATCACATTTGCCACCACTTTCCTTTTCACAGTAAGGACATCTAAAAAATTTAAAATAAACTCAGGATCTAATTTGATGCCGAGTATGACTCAACCAAATATTCCTCCAGGGACACAGGCAACTTAGTACATTTCTTTGTGATGGCTTTATTAATTCCACCTTTTGCCAATAAATGTTAAGAGTCCATTTGAGGACAGTGGGCTCTAATTGCTCCAGGAAACATGGCTGAGGCTCTCTAAGTCATCCCCTGCACAAAATCCACAAGGCAGCTCCGGCTTGAAACTAAGATCTCTCTGAGACAGGGCTATTGTCCTTGAAATCCATGTTGACCAAAGTCCTGTGGACTCATAGATGCTATGTGCACTTTTCACATTTCTATTGTATGAGGGAGACAGAGGGAGAGAAATAAAAAAAACAAGAAGAGTTAAAAAAAAGAAAATTAAGTGTAGTAGTTTAAATAAGTCAAATTAAGTGTCACTACAATTTATTAGAGTCACTTCATAGTGATTCTAGAGCAGTGCCTGTTACACAGTGACCACTAAGTAAATGTTTGTTGAATGAATGAAATTTTCAAACAATTCATAAGGAAGTCATTCATCATCCCAAACAGATGAGATCGTGGGAATGTCGTTCTTTGAAATTAAACTCTCTTTCAGTATGTATTCACCCGAATGGCTTGCTAATTTTGAAATACTAACTTTGGCATTTTTTTAGAGAAAAATGCCAAATCACCTTCCCTTTTATTTCCACAACACAAATAGTCAATTGCAATCTGTCCTTACTGACATTTTTATCTCCTGGGTGGAGCAACTTCCACAAAGCAGGTTGAATAAAACATTCAGTTTCCCAGGTCACTGGGCAGAGTTAGAGGCTCTGATCTCACCTCTATCCCACTCTAAACTTCAGGTTAGCCCTAAAAGAGCCGGGAAAATGCTGGTAGATTGCATGATAAACAATGTCTTCCAGGGTTTATTGGGAAGCCCAGCCACCCTCTCTGAGAGCTCAGACCGAATGCTAATACATCAGCAGATAGGAAAAGGGTAACAGGTGATAAGAAGGGAGAGCCAGGCAAGTCAGAGTCAACCTTGAACCTTTAAACTCAGCATCATCAGCAAACAGCCTTCTCTTCTACTTTTACCAACAGCACAGCTCCATTCAGGCAGCTGGGTTTCCCAGGATATTTTCCAGAGATGTTTTTGGGGATAGGCCCTGCACTTTGCCCTTTATTTTGGGAAAGGATGACTGGGGTCAGTTTCACTCAGTGGGAGAGGCCAGTCCTCTCACAGAACATAGCCCTCCACTCAAATATTCATTTATTTTGCTCTTCCTCCTTCCATCGGTCAATGTCTGAGGCCTAAAGGCCTTTGATATAGTTTATATTGTGGGTGGAGGGTGGCATTTTTATAACTTGTTTGATAAGTTGAGTTTGGTTCATTCCAAAGGGATTTTATCTTCTCCAGATCATATTGATGTCAGGAGATGACCCAATAACAGGGGAGATGCCAGCTCTTCTTTTTCTAAACAGCTTTCTCTACCCTTACAGTGCATGGTTAATGGATATGATCAGCTTGTGTCACACTTCTTTGCCTTTGGTCCTATAAGGATATGATAATTTCTCCTTCCCACCTATCCTATACATATGCTTAACTCCTTCACATACATAAACATACAGGCAGATTCTAAATATTATTCAATTTCTTTGTGTTGCAGAAGGTGGTTGTTCTTCTTGTTTTATAGCAATATAAAATGAATAGTATCCTGAGTCTAATTTATGATTCATTAATACCAGTGTTACATCTCTGAGAGTATTTCTAAAAGAACTTTAGTGGATACTGTGGCTTTTCTCCAGGACGTCAGTGAAAAATATTTAGGATTCTTCATGTCATCCAGAAGAATATGTGAAGGCCTCAGAGTCTGCATATTCTCTGACTATACCTCCTGTTGGGGAAAGAAGTTTGGAAATTTTTGCTTTGAAACTAGTTTTTTGATGGTAGCTCCCTATAATTATGTTCAAATATATCTCTTAATCCTTTGAGTAATGTTGCCATAGACAAGCAGCTCTCAAAGTGGCCCAAGGAATATAGGGGTCTCTGAGACTATTTAAAAGAGTCCATTATGTACAAACTATTTTTATAGTAACACCAAGACACTATTTGCTTTGTTCACTGTATTGACATTTGCACTGATAGCACAAAATCAATGGCAGGTAAAATTGTTGGCGATTTAGCACAAATTAATACCAAACTGTATTACAGGATAAATATCCCTTATCCAAAATACTTAGAACCAAAAGTTTCAGATTTCAACTTTGTTTTGGATTTTGTACTATTTGCATTATATTCGTTCAGCAATCCTAATCTAAAAATACAAAATGCTCCAATGAGCATTTTCTTTGAGCGTGATATTGGGGCTCAAAAAGTTTCAGATTTTGGAGTATTTTGTATTTTGTATTTTTTAATTTGGGATACCCAACCTGTAGCAGTTATTGTTTTCTTCTTCCTGCATCTTCCCAGATAAGAAAAAAAGTACATACTTCACCTAATAATAACCTTGGTGAATCAGCAAAAACTATTAATATTATCAAATCTCAACCTTTGAGTATACATCTTTAACATCTATGTGACAAACCGGGAAGTATACATAAAGCAATTCTGCTACACATTAAAATATTCTGATTGCTTCAAGGAAAAGCACTTGGAGATGATTTGGGTTGCCAGCTGAACTAGCCACTCATTTCATGGATCATCATATTTACTTGAATGATTGATTGTCAGACAAACTGTAGTTAGTCAAGCTTTACTATATGTCAGACATTTTCTCAGAAATAAAGTGATTCTGTCAGTACAATAATGCAACTGTGAATACTTGTTATCAGTGGTAAAATTTGAGATTTCAAGTGAAAATTAGAATTAAAAAAAAATCTTATTTTGGCATATAGCTTTTTATAGTGACATTTAGTTTGACATATTCCCAGAAAGCTATTTCTGATGAGATCAGCTATGATGTTAATGAATGTAATTTGTAATATTGCATAATGAAATATGTCAACATTTGCAAGGGCTGCATAAGACAATGTAGCATGTAGAATTTTGACCCCGTGACTTTTGACTTTTGGCTCCTGGTGCCATGGTTTTGATATTTTACGTAACAAAAGAGTTTGCAGATATAATTAAGGTTACTAATCAGTTGATTTTAAGATCCAGAGATTTTCCTAGATTATCTGGGTGGGTTCAAACTGCAAAGATACTTAGCAGGAGAAAGAGGCAATAGAAGAGAAAGCCAGAGAAATGTGAAGCATGAGGAGGACTCAGCTTGCTTTTTAGCTGGCTTGAACACAGAGGATGCCACGTGAAAAGCACAGGAAGGAAATGAATTCTGCCAACATCCTGAATGAACTTGAGAGTAGATTCTTCCCCAGAGCCTCCAATAAGAAATACAGCACTCTTGACACATTGATTTTTGCCTTTTGAAGCCTAAGCAGAGAACCTAATCGATTTATGATGTGTCCAGACATTTGACACTTGGAATCTGGGAAAAATGGATGTTGTTTTAAACCACTAAGCTGGTGGAAATTTGTTGCAGCAGCAATAGAAAACTAATACATTCAGTGAACCAATAGTTTCCAAATAGCCAACTCGTGATCTTACAAAATCATGCATGATTAAACAGACAAACTAATGGATAGACTAATGGATTTTAATGTCACTTATTATGAAAGCTTCATAATACAATTTCAGAATCTAGTTTTCTGCTTACCTTTAAGAAATTATCACTTACGTAAGTTGAGTATAGTATCAAAGAAAAATGTTTACACTTTCCTAAAAAGGCCATTAAAATATTTCTTCCTTTTGCAGCTAGTCATCTTTCATTTATCTTTATTAATGCATTTAGCCTTTAAATCTACTTGTCTATGTTAATATGGCTGCACTAGCTTTCCTTTGGTTAGTGTTTGTATCTTTGCTCATCCTTTTGCTTTCAAGCTTTCTAAATTCTTTCACTTCAGTGTGACTTATAAGCAATAAAAATTCTGATTTTCTTTCTTCTATCTACACTGTCAACTTTTGCTTGGAATGCTTAGTCCATTTGCATTTTGCATATAGTATAATATATTTGACTTTAAATCTAGTATGTTGCAATCTGTTTTCTATATATCCAATGTGTTTTATTTTTCTTTTTCCTTACTTTCCTTTTCTCTTTTCAATCATCTTAAAAAATTAGACTCTTCCCCCCATTTGCATATTAGATGTATTTTTTACTTAAAATTATAACATGCACACATTAAATTTCATTTAAATTAGTACTTTCACTTCATTCCATATAATGCTGAAACTGAGAACATTTTAACTTTATGCTTCTCTGAACATATATGCTAATGTATGATACATGTGTGTAAGCTCATATATTATTTATGCATATAGTTAATATTTGTTTAGATTTACCCATATACTTATATTTTTTCTTTTGTACTTTATTTTTTTCCTACTTCTTCAAGATTTCATCTGAGATAATTTTTCATCTGCCCGAAGAACAACTTTTAAGTTTCCTTTAGGAACAGTTTGATGATTAATTCTAACAGTTTTGGTTAGATTCAAAATAGCTTCATTTCACCTTCATTATTGAAAGTTCTTTTCACTTTGTATAGAATTATATATTGGTAGTGATATTCTGTCAACTTTTGAAGCCATTGGTCTTCTGGTTTTTATTCTTTCTGTTAAAAAATTAGCTGTCAGTCTTATTTGGTCTTCTGGTTTTCAATATTTCTCTTAAAAAATCAGCTGTCTTATTGCTAGTCTTTTGAATGTAATTGTCTCTTTTTGCCTCTAGCAACTGTTAAAATTTTCTCTTTATCTTTGCTTAAATATAATATGTTTAGATGTGATTTTCTTTTTAAGTATTCTTCTTTGGGTTCATAGTGCTTTGTAAATCTATAGTTTGAGATTTACATCATCTTTAGAAAAACATCAAGGCAAATATTGCTTCTATCCTGTTTTACTTCTCTCCTCCTTGAACTCTAATTGCACATAAATAAAACCATTTACTGAATCAAATGTATTTCCTCATATGTAGTTCATGTTATCTATAAGTATTTTTCATCTTTTTGGTTTTTAATTCTTTACTCTGGAAATATTCTTACAATTCATCTTCATGCTCTCTAATTCTCTTTTCAGATATGTCTAGTCTAATCTGTTGAGTCTATCCATTGAGTCCTTAATTTCAATTATTATATTTTACCAGTGTTAGAATTTTCCCCTTGGTCCTTTTTTAAAGTTTCTTGTTCTCTTCTGAAATTCTCAGATTATCACATCTTATGCATTAATTGAAGATATAAAGTCCATGTCTGAAAGTCTATTCTCTAGACCACCTGTTATCTCTTCCTATTTTCTGTCATTCTTCCTATTTTCTGTCATGCTGTTGTCTTATGTCCTAATTTATACATGATTATACATGGTCACATACACACATAGGCATGCACACATTGTCTCTCTCTCTCTCTTTTTCTCATAAGCACACACACACATACACACACACACACACATAGAGATAATTTGAAGCGCTGGATGATATATCTCTCAGCTAGGCTGGTGCTAGGAGCATGCTGAATCCCAGACTCACCTTAATCCAATAAGTAATTGAGATTCGGAAACACTGAGTTTTAATCTCCATGACTTTTTGTATATTCATTGTATAACTTGAGTCCAAGATTGGAGTCTTGGGACACCAACCAAAAGCCTGGACGATTTATCAGTATCCTTCTCTCCTTGAGAGGTCCTGAAAGCCAGCATGTTCCCTAGTCCTTTCGGACTTCCAGAAGCTTTGCTCAACTTTACAGCTTCTCAATGGAGTCTTCTGCAATTAGATGATATATTAGAGAAAAAGCATCCCAAAACGCCAAGCTTATCACTCTGAGTTTCCTATTTCTGAATATTGTCTTCATAATTAATTCTGAATTATGGCAGTAATCTGGTGTTTTCAAATATTTGTTGTTTATATTTTGTCCACATGTGCTAATTATTTTCAGTATGGAAATTATTTCAATTTACTAGTCTTCCAAGTAACTTTAAAGATTTTCTAATGTTTTGTGATTTGTCTGTGACATGTATAAGAATCTGTTTGTTTTTATTTAACCTGCTTGGTGCTCATTGCTCTTTTCAATCTGCATCCAATGTCTGCTTTCAATTCCTGAACTCTCTGCTACCATCTTTGTGAACATTGTCTGTTCCCATTGTCTCTAATCTCCTTTTCTGGAATTTCCACTAGACATTTGTTTGAGCCTCTACTGTCTTCTATATCTTCCAGCTTTTCCTCTAAATCAGTCATTTATTTATTATCATCTGGTATACTCTAAGTGCTTTCCTTAAAATTATCTGCCAATGTTTTAATCTGTCTTCTGGTAAATATAGTCTACTGTTGAAGCTACCAATTTTATTTATATTTTAAAGACTATTTTTTATTTTCAAGAATTTCTATTTTTTTTCTTTTCAAATGTATCTGTTCTACTTCATATTTTTTATTATTATGTTCTGGATTATTTTCCCTTATGATTTGAACATCTTTAATATGTTAATTTTAAAGTCTTTTTTAGGTTGAGAAGAACTAAATATTTATCAGACATGTTTTCTGAATAGTTCCCACAGTTTCCTATAGTTAGGAATATATCCCTAAAGCCATGGTTGTTTTTCTTGAGACCCTTTTGATATCAATAGCTCTAGACCAGCTATATGTTAGAGTCTTGCCTCTGAATTTTCTTATTGTGTAGATAATATAGTCATCTTTTAGCATTCATGGGAGATTTGTTTAAGGACTTCCAGCAGATATCAAAATGCACAGATGCCCAAGGCCCTGACACAAAATGGCATATTATTTGCATATAACCTATGTACATCTTCTTCTACACTTTAAATCACCTCTAGGTTACTTACAATATCTAATACAATGTAAATGCTATGCAACCACTTGCTATACTTTAGGGAATCATAACAGGGAAAAAAGTCTGTAAATGTTTAATAGAGATGCAATTTTAAAAAAATATTTTTGATCTCCCGTTGGTTGAATTCATGGGTGTAAAAATCCATGGATGTGGGAGGCAACTGTCCAAAAGTCTTACCTTCACACTAAAGTGTAATGTAGGCGAGAGGGTCTTATTGGTAATGGTGAGTATGTTTTCATCATATTTATAAGATGACCCTCATTCTGCTTTGTATCCTTGAACAGGGGCTAGAGTTTTACCAGGAAGCAGGCTTTCTTGCAAGTGTCTGTTTTCATTTCTTAGGTACAAAGCTTGCTGCTGGGCTCCTGTTCTTTCTTTGGTATTCAAAACATGAACCTTTCATCTGGTTGTGTAACCTGGGCCATATGGTTTCTAATCCTACTCAATTATTTCTTGATTATCTTTATCATTGATACCTGAAGAATTCGCTTCTTTCTTCCAAAATTGGCAATGTATTTTTAAAAATAATTCAAATCCATTATATTGTATTTTTATGTGTTTGGAGTAGAGAATAATGAGTTAATGAGGCCACTTCCAGAATTTCCCTAGTCTACCAACTTGAAAGGGAGCCAGAATATTCTTTAAACCTCTAAGCACAGTCATGTTTTTCAAGAAATGCTGGTGTGTCTGCCGGAAATTTATCATAAAAATTCTAACTTCTTTGCCTCTTCCTGAGAAAATAAATAAATTAGGTCAATTGCTTG
Organism: Cacajao melanocephalus; assembly: GCA_963573385.1. Lineage (NCBI taxonomy): Eukaryota > Metazoa > Chordata > Mammalia > Primates > Pitheciidae > Cacajao > Cacajao melanocephalus. The sequence goes on along the minus strand of CAUYLG010046592.1, from coordinate 13,689 downwards.
AACCCAAGATCAAATTATATACATTATAAAAATTTGTATTCATACCAAAACATAATGTACACTATAAGTAGGTATGATTTTTATTTGTCAATTATACCTTATTAAATCTGAGAAAAAACAAATAAAATCAATACATAAAATAATAGTTATCTGTGTTGGGAGAAAAAATTTTATAGCCTTTAATCTTATCCTCAAGTTTATTACCAATAGATGAGAGTGCATTAATTATTAGGATTTATTTCAAGTATTTTTCTCAGCTTTGCCTTTGTCTAATACACTAATAAACCAAAAAAATCATGAAAAAAATTTAAAATATTACCTTCCTAAGCTAAAAAATTATGCATTACATAGCATGTTTAGTGGTGTTGGTGGTAGAGAAATAGTCTATCTTGGACCTCATTTCCAAAGAGGTTTACTATGAAGTATTTGACAGACTTCATTACCAAACAGTGTCTTCTGTTTTCTCATTACTGTGGGGCTTCCAAGAGCCATGGTCAGGAGTCACAGGGCATTTGAGAGCATAACCCTACAAATATATATTTACATGTTTCATTGATGGACCTTGTAGCTGCCTCTCTGAAGAAACTACACTATTGACTCAGCAGCAAAATGAGCACCACTGCTCTTTTCCCCCAAAGTCTCAAGCAATGCCCAGCCCATAGTAGGATCCTGAAAAAAGGCAGTTGGATAGTTAGAGAAATAAATGACTGAGGGAAATGAGAATGCTGAGACCATAGTATTGAACACTTGTTACAACTCCCAATGTAGAGCTCTAAAGTCAGGCAGGAGAACAGTTTTGTTCCTGCAGTCCATGGGCATCTAGAATATCAAACAGATAACCCACAGCTCTTTCCTGGACTTCTGAGGGTTTTTACCATTTAAGTAATCTAAAGTTTAAAAAATTTTTAGTTCCTTGTGTAAAAGACAATCGAAGCAGCAAGTATTTATTATTGCCGAATACAAGCGTGGGAATTAATAGGCTTAGTCTTGGCTATATAAGTTGAGTGAGTCACTTCTCTCTTTGGGACGTCAGTCTCCTCATCTGTAATTTAAAGTTTGAAAGGCTCTGACTAGATGGTATTTTAAGGCCCCTTCCGGTATGAACATTCTCTGATGTGTTAGTGACCTTCTAGCAGATGTAGTAAAAATAAAGCAGATTTTTGATTGGGCTATTTTTTAAGCAATATGGCTATTTCCATATAGCCAGAGGTTATTAAAAATATAAACACATTTCCTACTTCATTCATGATATTTCTCTAAAAATCAGCAGGGTATTTACCACATATATTTTCAACAACTCAAAAGCTAGGGTTTATATTAATAGCAGTCTCCCTTTACACACTGCATTTTATTCTAAAGTGCATTACCTTTAGAATTACCCTGAGACATTCTTTGACTCAGCAATGAAATGCAACCACTTCAGTAAGGAAAAATATTACCTATATTCAAGCATGCACCTGTGTGGCCAGATGAGAACCTGAAAAACATAATCCACTGCATCTGAGGGGGGAATTCCCAGTAGAGGAAATGAGGCAATGCAAAGCCCTTTGGTGGGGATTAGAATCCTGAATGCCACCCCTCACTCAGCACTTCAAGCTGGGTGGTCTTGAGCATATCACTTCACCTCCAGCTTCTCTTGAATGAAATGGAAGTTTCTCCAGTGATTTTCTAACCCTGGCTGTGCCACAGAATTACCTATGGACCCTTCTATGTGCAGGGTATTGGGCCCCATCCAAAATAATGAAATCAGTACTTCTAGAAGTGGGGCTTTGTAATATATGTTATTAAAAATCCTTCCAGTGAATTTTGGCTTCACGCAGACCGGTATTTGGAGATAAGCAGGCTTGGAATCAGCTCTCTCTCAGTCTTGATTTTTTTAGGATTCTGTTGATGCATCTTTTGGATGAATCACTCCCAAATCTCCTAAGTATATGCAATACAATCTCTATTAGCAGCGGTGGGTCCTTCTGAGGAGGATTAACAAGCAAACAATGACAGAAAGAGACCTTTATCTTCATGGTTATGGTAACCTAGTCTAATTGTTGAATTCATTCAACAAATATTTATGGACAATCTACTATATGTATGGAAATGTGCCAGGCACTAGGGAAAAACATGAACAAGCCTCACAAATCTTGTATTTGTTGGAGGCTACAGAGACGTAAAGAGGCTATTAGAAAGCAGAGTAATAAGGCGATTAAAATAAGAATACGGTACACAGGGCATGCTAGAGAGGCCGTAATACAGATTTCAGAAGACCAGGGAAGGCTTTCCGGAGAAAGAGACGCCTAAGTTGACGCCTAAAAGGCAAGGAGAGAATGAAGAAGAGGAGGAAGGAACTGGAGGAAGCAGCTTGGGTAAATGCGAGGAATTCCATGCCAGTATAGGGTAAGCACTGAAGGATATGGATGGTGCAGGGGTTTATTAATGAGAACTGACACACAGGATTACAAGGTGAAGTGCCACAATAGACCCCCTGCAAGCTGAGGGGCAAGAAAGCTAGTCCAAGTCCCAAAACATCAAAAGTAGGGAAGGCAACAGTGCAGCCTTCAGTCTGAGGCCACAGGCCAGAGAGCTCCTGGCAAACCACTGGTGCAAATCCAAGAGTCCAAAAGCTGAAGAACTGGGAGTTTGATGTTCAAGGACAGGAAGCATTTCACACAGGAGAAATATGAAGGCTGGAAGACACAGCAAGTCGGCTCCTTCCACCTTCTTCTGCCTGCTTTTTTCTAGCTGCCTGTCTGCTTTTATTCTGGCTGCACTAGCAGCTGATTAGATGGTGCCCACCCAGATCGAGGCTGGGTCCACGGACTCAAATGTTAATCTCCTTTGGTAACACCCTCACAGACACACGCAGGAATGATACTCTGCATCCTTCAATCCAATCAAGTTGACACTCAATGTTAATTATTACAGGGTGAGAACAAGAGATGAAGCTGGAGAGCAGGAAGGGGAATCATGGATCAGACCAGGGTTCCAGCAATGACCACTGCTTTGGGAACTTGTCAAGTCCAGACCCGGAGTCTGGTATGTGCACCTGTGTACCCAGCTGAATTTGAAGGTATGGCCTCAGCCTTTCCCAGGAATGCTCACCCATCAGCAATCAGCACTGAACAAGTGTGGTGAGGTAACACTGTTTTTCTAAGTGCTTTGTTTCCCTGAACATGCCACTTATTAGATTTGGTGTTTTAACTAAGCCTCAGGGGAATGGCCTGGAAGGATGGGACTTCCCAGCTCAGGATCAGAGTGAAGCGGGATGCCCAGTGAGCATGTTTCCTGAGCCCAGAGGGAGAAGGCCCAGGTGACTGCTGTCAACTAGGGTATGCCAAGACGGTGGAGGTAAAGAACCACCATGGCAGGGCCCCACCCTCTCCAACCCCGACACTGCTTTGAATTACCAGAAAGCATGCGGACTTCTGCCTTACAGGAGACCCCTTTATTTTTTACTTTTATAACTTTATTATGATATAGTTTCAAATGTACAGAAAAATCACAAGTACTTCCATAATATACTTTATTCTGACTCATTATGTATTAAAATTTTGCTCATATTTATTATGTTATTGCCTCAAATTATCTACATACTATTTTCTGAATCATTGGAAAGTAGTTTTACACGTACATAATATAAATATACACATATTACTTTTAATTTGCCAGGTACAACTTTAATTTTTTACTTTTTAATTTTTGTGGGAACATAATAGGTGTCTATATTTATGAGTTACTTGAGATAATTTGATACAAGGATGCAATGTGTAATAATCCCATCAGGGTAAATACAGTATCCATCACTTCAAGCATTTATCCTTTGTGTTTCAAACAATCTAATTATAATATTTTAGTTATTTTAAAATGAAAGACTAAGTTATTTTTTACTGTAGTCACTTTGTTGTGCTAGCAAATACTAGGTCTTAATTATTCTTTCTATTTACTGTACCCATTAACCATCTCCCACTCCTGCCCACGATTACCCTTCCTAGCCTCTGGTAACCATCCTTCTGGGAGTAGCTATATATATCACGCCTCTTTATTCTTAAATATTTCCATGTGTATTTCCTCAGAACATCCACACATAGTCACAGTGCAATTATCAGTGTTTTTGAAAATTTAACATTATTATAAAAGTGTTATCTTATCCAAGGTCCATATTCAAATTTTGCCAATTGTCTCCCAAAATGTTTTTTATTGCTATTTTTCCTAATAAAGCATCTAATGCAGTATTACACATTGTATTTAGTTGCCATATGTCTGAGTTTGCTTTAATCACTAGTAGTTCACTATATACATCACTTCATTTAATCCTGTGGGAAGTAGAAAAGCTGCTTTTTAAAGTTTCCTTTATTGTTAAAGAATAAGTGTGATAATAACTTTGTTAAGCCCTATCCTATGTAACTGTTAGACATGCCATGCTTAAAGGCACATAGTATATTCTATGTCCTTATACTTTAACCAAGATATCTGTGCTGGACATACTCACAGACATGTCTCAGCTCTCCATTGCTTTTACCTGTTTAAAAAAGTTTTAAGTTGTTAGCCAATCGGGTTTTAGTTTAGATCGTGAGTTCTGGCTCCAGCCAACGGAGATCAGACACGGCAGTAAGGACAACCCAAATGCGTAAGAAATAAATATGTCTGTTTTTCCTTTGTTCATTGTACTTCCATGGCAAGATGACTAGTGAGAGTACCCTTCCTGCAGTCCAGGAAGTAAAAACTGTATTGCTGAAAAATCCTTTGTCTCAGTGCTGATTTTTCTTTGTGGCACCGAGCATCTATTTCCAACAATTCTCATAACTGAGGCTCAGAAATGTTTAAGAAACTTACCCAAAGTCACAGAGATTGAAATCCCAGTCTATCTGATTCTAAAGAATCTTTTCTTTCCATGGTATCATCCTGACCATAATTGAGATATTATGTTCTTCTAACATGGAACCAACTATCTCTTAGAACTATCAGAGAAAAGATTTGGTTTCTTGTCCAAGACGTATCATTTTTTGTTAAGTGCATCGTCTTGAGGTGCTCGTAAACTTATTTGAGTCTCACTTTCCTCTCTTGCATAAAGAGAGTCATGCCTGCCATTGCTAACTTTACAAGATTGCTGTGAGGTTCTGAAAGAATGAGCATGCAAAGGAAAATGATCTTTGTAAATTGTAAAGCTAGAAACATTTAAAAACCTACCAGTGGCATATTCACACTAAGGTGTAAATGACTGAAATCAGATCCTACACTGAATAAGGACAAAAAAAAACCAGCAAGAATTAAACAGAGTAATAAAATATTCCAACAGAAAGGTTAAAAGGCACAAGAATAGGCTGAAGACACTGGAAGGACATGTTTCAGCAATTTCCTAACTTTCCTGAACCAATTCTTCCCAGATCCAAGGTGGTATTGTAAGCTATTCCATATCTTATTCCTATGTTTATCTAAGATTCCAGAATCCGTAGACTGTTCCCCTTGCCCTCCACCCATACACACACTCACACTGACTGCCCCATCTCCAGGGAGAAGTTTCTTCCTTCTCCAAATACGTACAAAACCACCAGTCCCTAAGCCTGAGTGGGCTGGCTGAGATCAGGGCTATTCTGGGGCAGCCAGTTTGCACGTTGATAGGGGAGGATTAATGAGACAGTCTGCTCATCCATTGCAATTAGAAACAACACTGGAACTATTCTGAGGCTATTTCTATGCAGGGAACTTGAACTGCTCATCAGCCCTCCTCACTCAGAGACCTGTGGGTAATTAGGGCCATGTTAAATATAGGAGAATCAACCCAGAGCAGCCCCATCTGTGCTGGCGCCTTGGGTTCTGAGGATACACTGTGCCCTCAGCTAGCACTCCAACAGCACAGTAAAGGGGGATTTAGCTCCAACCTGGAGGATTTTGGTGTTGCTTAACTGAAGCTAAAAATGCTCTGGCCTTTTAGCCCCACATGAGCTGTCAGATACAATTCAGGAGTGAAAACCACATCAGCCCCAGGAAAGCACCCTGGCATTTATGGCCCTATTTGCCAAGCTACAGGGTTGCCACCAACTCATTAAAAAGGACAGTTTAGCTTAGGATGAGGGCATGGAGGGAATGCAGTGTGTCTGTAAACCTTATATTTGAAGAAGAACCACTAAAAAAACAAAAACAGTGGCTAAGCAAGGATGCCATGGCATGTAATTACAACACTCTGACTCCAAACACTTGTGTGGACACTGGGCCATTATGCAGCACTTTTGTGTCCTTGTGAAAAGACACTACTAAGTAATAAGCTTACAGCAAACCAGATTGGACAACACTGCACAGCCATTAACTTATTTTCTCATGACTTCGCTCAGGGATGGAGGGGGTGCTGAGTATATTAGCTCCACTTTACAAATTTTATTTTCTAGAAACTGTTGGGGGAGAGAGTAAAATCAGACCCATAGGTAAAGCCCACAATAGGTCCCAGAGAGAGCCATCCTGAGTTCCTATAGGCATTAGTCTTCATGGTAATGACCTCTTTGCAAAATGCAGCCTCTGGGGCCTGCTACTCAAAGTGTGGTCCTTGGATTGGCAGCTTTGGCCTCCACTGAAAGTGTGGTAGAAATGCAGAATCTCAGGTCTCATCTACTCAATCAGAGCCTGCCTTTTGACAAAGTCCCTTGGTGATCCACATGAACAAAGAGAAATATTAAAGTTTAAGAAATATTCTCCAGGAGGCCCATTGCCTTCTCTCTGGGAAAGGGGTAGATAAAAGCAGGCTTTCCAGATAAGCTCAGCCAGTTTGAGGAGGCTGAGACCGTTTGCTGCAATGCCTCTCATATTTGTTGTCTGCTTGTTGGTGGTTGGTTGGTTTGTGTTTCCTGATGTCTGAGGATTAGAAAGTCTTACAACTTCTCAGGCTCCCAGGATGGGTGCAGTTGAGGCCTTAAGATAAAATTTTAGGCCAAGTCTTCACTCTTAAACCTTTCAATTTCATCAGTCTCATAAGGGATGAGGATTCAAAGGTTCTAGACTGGGAGGGCCTGTCTCCTAATTGATTTCGGACGTTCAGTTGTGTTTATGGTTACAAAATATCTTACAAGCTTGTCCTGAACTGATCTATAGCTCTGTGACTAATATCCTCAAGATGGGGAGGTGGCTTGGTGTGTTCTTGCAGTTGTGTATCTTGTTTCTATGCAGCCCATTTTTTATTCACTCTAAGTCTGCCTGGCTTTGCAAAACTTCTTGGGTGGGAGCAGGGGCCACTGTATCCTAAGCAGATCCACTGGAATCAGTTTTTCGTGGAAACTGGCTCCAGTAGAGGTCAACTGCCCCAGATGAAAAATGAAGTTGCTGTTTTTCCAGGTATTTGAGGGGCTTGCTGACCAGGTAGATGGCTGTCAGGGTTTGAAGGCACTGGACACTCAGACCACTACAGTCCAGCTCTTGAGACAGGTCCAGGCTCTCCATCTCTGACAAGCCATTTGGACTGTCTTTTTTGAGTTCTTTATATTTTCCTAATTCATGGGCTTCAGGTAATCATAACTACCCATATGACATTCTCTTTCAGCTGCATAGTACTATGGGGTGATGGACAGTACACTACCCTGGAGACATTATTTCACAGGCATTTTTGCATCCACCTAGCCCCATCTGAAGTTGACTCAAGTGGACTAGTATAGGCAGCAGAGAAGCACACAGATTGTGGCATGTCTAGCAGTACTAAGGCTACCCAGATGATCAAGAAAGACAGCTGTGATAAGGTTACAGGCTGTATTTTGCCAATCCTGAGTAGAAAATATGTGCCATATTTTTATCCCACAAGGTAACTCAAGTTCTATGGTTGTCAGGAGCTTCTAATGTTCTTCTAATCAAGAACCACATCATGTATTACACCACCAGCTATCACATGACACACGGGAGAGAGTTTCAGAAGAAGAATGTCGCATTGGCTTGACTTCTTTATCCCTGAGTAATTCTTCTTTTGCACATGGAAGTGACATAAGTGCCATTTGCAGATTACCTTTTTTTGATTTGTCTCTTTGACAAAGTTAAATGCCCAGGCCAGATTATTATAAGTATAGTAGTGAATAGGCAATGTGCTTCTTGCCTAATGAAACGTACTTCTTCGTGAGAGACACAGATATTAAATACGCAACCAGAGGATTAAGACATAATTAAAATTGTGACAAGTGTGACAAAGAAAACATACAGGATGCTGGTATACAGTGGTTGTTGGTAAATGAGCTTTCAAAAAATGTCCTGATTTGTATCATCTGCCAATTTCTGCAGTGTAAATATATCCACAGTTAATTTCAAGCTACGGTCAGTTACAGTTGCCAGCTCACACAGTTCTAGAACATTCAACAATCAGCTCTGGTTAGCCAGCATGAGCCAACTTCAGCAGACCACTGCATTATATCAGATATTATAGAGAGGGACTAAACTGAGCTATGCAGGGGTCAGAGCTTTTCTGATTAAGTGAAATTTAAACTGAGCCTTAAGGGATCATCAGTAATTTGCTAGGGAAGGAATGAGAGCAAAAGACTTCATGCATAATGAATAGCTAGTACAAAGACTATGAGGTAAGGAGGAACATGGTGTTTTATGTAATGGGAGAAGATCAATGTTGGGGAGCTTAGTGTGCCTCCAAACCAGATGAAATAGATACTATTATAATTATTCTCATTTTTAAAGAAACTGAGCTTCAGACAGGTTAAATAATCAAGTAACCAGCTCAAAGTCACACAACTGCAAAGTGGTAGGGTGTGGATCTGAATCTCAGCAATCTTTCTCTAGAGTTTGCCATGCTATCACTTTGTGCTGTCTTTCAACTGAGAATGAAAATGGTAGGCAAAGGTCTAAACCATGCAGAAGCCAGTAAAATGACTTTCTTCTACAAGCAATATCAAATTCATTTCTCAAGGCATCTCTCTAGGCTGGCAGATCTTACTCAACCCATTTGGTTAGGAGACCATAGGAAAATCTGATGAAAGTTTTGGACACCCTCATCATAATGAATGAGTCCAAACACATATACAAATTTACGTATGTTTTTTGATGGTTCACAGATACCCTAGTCCATTTATAATTTCCTTAGTAGTTCAAATATTGCAGAAAAGAAACCTCTGTGGGCTGCATTTTTCCCTCGTGCTTGCCTCTTGCCTCCTAATCTCTATGTTAGACACTTTTGTGGATTCAGTTCTTGCTCTCTGCCTGCTATCTTACAAGAAATTTGTAAGCTTCTCTTGCTATTCCAGGAACAGAAGATTTCATCTTTTTCTGGAGCCCTAGGGCCATGTCATTTAAAATACCTCTAGCAAGAGTATTGGGCTATGGTCAGGAAATGTTGATTTTTATCTCAACCTGCTCTCTGACAACTTTCTCCCCTATTTCCCTATCTATAACATGGAAATTTGTTAGCACCTATATTTAGTGCTTTCCTTGAAGACCAATATCCTGGCACTTCCTATGTGAAAATATGCCACAAAAATTCAAATGTATGTCTATAATTCAATTTACAATAAGTCTACTTTTCACTGAATTATATTTGAGAGTAAAATTATATTAGAGTATTGACATATTTCAGAGTAAAATTCTAGTATAATTATGCTTCACTCTGACTTCTTCATAATTGTTTCTGAATTTATAGGCAGTATTCAGAAAAGTGTTCTGAGACCTTTGGAAGAAAATGCCATATAAATGCAAAGCATTACAACTATGATAATAATGTTGCTGCTCTTCCACCATCAATCCTGACACTATTCTCCCCCCTACTTCCAATCAGCTATTTTCTTCCTCCCATTCAAAATAAGGAGAGACAGCTTTAAATTAGCTAAAGATTAAAAAAAAAAATAGATCCTTGAGGCACCGTCTGCTGTGACAGCCTTACGGGGCAGAGGAGAGCTTTTTGATACTATCTCACACACCAGCTTATGAGAGCTGATTGTTAAATATTCTGGAGTTTTATAAGCCGACAAGTATTTTAGGTCAAAAGCCAATGGAATAAAAATGCTCTGATCAGTCAGTAATGAAATACTGATCAATACTACAAGCAAGACACCGACCTAGGTGTTATAGGGAAGACCAAGTACCTCTTTAACCTATAGTCTAAATAGATACATGGGAGGCTGTGGGCTCCTCAAGGGTAGAGTCTTCTCAATAAACACTTGCCATAGTTTGGGCAAGAATATAAAGTGAAAGATATAAATGAAACACATGCTTGTTGAATAAACAAATAAATGGATAAATGCTAAGGTGCAGGGATGCTTAGCATTGAGAAGATCACTTTTAATAGAGATGGGGTTTCTCCATGTTGGCCAGGCTGGTCTTGAACTCCTGACCTCAGGTGATCTGCCCACCTCAGCCTCCCAAAGTGCTGGGATTACAGGCGTAAGCCACCGCGCCCGGTGAGAAGATCACTTTTAAGAGAATCTCAGACACTCATGTCCAGATTAGGAGAAAGGAAACGTCTTTATGACGACTTTCTTGGAACTGATACATATGAGGAATAAGAACTAATGAATAAATACTTGTATTCTGTTCTTTTCTTTGGGCCTTTTTCTCTACCTCTCTAACTTCTCTGGCTGACTTGGTAGAGTATAATCCATTTGAAATACTGCTCAGTGAAGCCCCCAGTGGTTTACTAGATCTGTGAAATTTGATATTATTTTCTTACAAAAACTCTCCTCTGAGGGTAGTAACATTTGTCAGTCTCCTAGTTTTGGCTTTGTTGTGCAAAGTGAACTATCATGGATTAAAGACGGCCACAAGTCCTTTGCTCCTCTATGCATTGAGAAGTGAAGTCTAATTTCCCAACCCTTGGATCTGGGCTTGCATTACTGATTCATTTAATAAATAGAATTTGGCAGAAGTGATCCAGTACTTAGACTTTAAGTGATTTAGAAGACTTACAACTTTTATCCATGCCTTTTGGGACACTTGTTCTTAGAAACTAGCTGCCATGTTTTCAGGAAGCCCAAGAATCCCCATGGAGAGGTCAATGTGGAGAGGAGCCAAGGTATCCAGTGGATAACCCTGGATGAGTTCCAAATCAACTGTAAGAAGCACTTACCAGTCATTTGAGAAAGCTATCTTGGAAGTAGGTTCTCTAGCCCCAGTCGAGCCTTCCCAGATGACATTTCTTATCTTCATGAGTTTATCAGAGATGAGCTGTCATTATTGAACCTGCCTAAAACAGATTAGAGAACAATTGTTATTGTTTTAACTCCCTAAGTTTTGTAGTAGTTTATTATGCAGCAATGAGCAATATGCCAAAATAGTCAACAAAAGAAACTCTTAAAGGATTATGAAGATTAGAGCCACCAACAGGAATTGAAACAAAACGCAAGGATGGTGATTCCTACCAAATTCCCGATTTACTTTCCCAATTTATCCTATGCAGAACACAGATGAATTTTGAAGAATGACAGTGAATTTTTAATATGTCAATCAGATGTTGGCTCCAATTGCAGCTGTTGTTCCAAATGTAGCTTCATTGATGGAACAAATCAATATGGCTACTAGCACCTGGTCAGGAGCCATTGAGCTGCCAAATACTTATTTCTCTATATCTGTTAATAAAGTCCAGAAATTAGCAAATTGTAGCTCATGGGCCAAATTCAGACTACTGGATTTTTATAAATAAAGTTTTATCAGAACATAGTTACATTCATTTATTTTCATATTATGTATGGCTACTTTTGTGCTACAACAGCAGATTTCGGTAATTATGGCAGAGATGGTATGTCCTCCAAATTCTAAAATATTTGTTTTCTAGCTCTTTACAGAGAATGTTTGCTAACGTCTGGTAAATATCATCAGAAGCAATTTGCTTCCAGCCAACAGGGTTAGTAATATACCTCCACTGTCCTACTTCAGGGCTATTTCAAATTTACCGCCCTGTGTTATAATCTAGTCCACAGGGACCATAATTATATCATGCTTACTGTACCTGGTAAACAGGATGAAATAACTAGTTTTAGATAAGTTGTTAAGAGACTTGTGTACCAAAGAGTGATAAATTCCACAAAATTCAGTAGTTTATATTCACTGAATACGTTATTGAAATCTGTAGTGATTTACTTGTTTTGAGCATGCCAAGATACTCTTTTTATGAACATGATGACAAGTTGCTGTATCTGACCTCTCTTACCACTAAGAAAGAGGGACAATGTCTAATGAGCCTTTGTGGATTTAAAGGGAATATGTATCTCATTAGGCATGCTACTACAATCCATTTACCAAGTAAGATGTAAGGCCATTAATTTTGTGCGGGGTCCAGAACAAGAAAAGCCTCAACAGTAGTTCAAGGCTGCCATTCAAACTGTTCTTACATCTAGATCCAGTAGATTCCATGGTGCTAAAAATGTCTCTAGTAGGCAGGAATCCTGCATGAAGCCATTAACCTGATAGGTGAATCATAGAGCAGATATTTAGAATTCTGGAGCAAAACTGTAACAACTTCTTCAGAAAAATTATTCTCTTAATTCAGAAATTCTTCTTTTTTCTTGAGAATTCTTCTTTAGAATACCAGTTTGAAACTGGAAGCTTGATCATGGACCATCAAGTTATAATGCAACCTGAGCTGCCCATGATGAACTAAGTGTTGTGGGTCCATCAAGCCTCTAAGTTGAGCATGAATTATAGCATTCATGATCAAATGTAAGTAGGGTTTTTGAGATCAAGCACAAGTACATTGAATAAGCAAGTGACCCAGTTATCCGTGGTGTCTATTTGTGCTACAATAGATTCAGAAGCTTACACCCACGGCCACATGGGAAGCACTAAGTGACCAGTGAACTGAAAAATATTTAGCCTTGTTTTACAGAAATTTTTGCATGATATTCTGATATCATCCAAAACCAAATGACTATATCATTGTGGCCCTATGCTGGTGGTGTGGGGAAGAAAAATTTTCCCAGTGGAGAGAATTTCCAGTAGTGTACCTAATTGTTCATTTTACTTCAAAGGAAAGAAAGCCAGGGGTACAAATCTACATTGCTTCATGGGCAGTAGCTAATAGTTTAGATGAATAATAAGGGACTTAGAAGAAACATGACTGGAAAATTAGTGACAGGAAAATCTGGGGAAGAAGGAAATGGATAGATCTTCCTAAATGGGCCCATGTGAGTGCTCATCAAAGTTCAACCTCAGAGTGTAAGGATCTTAATAATGGGTAAGAGGACACATTCTACAGACCTCTATCAGGTTTTTCTCTCCAGTTTCTTCTGTCCTTGACCAATAGGCGCATGAACAAAATAGCCATGGTGGTAGACATGGAGGGTATGCATGAGTTCAGCAACATGAACTTCTACTCACAAGGCATGAAAGGGCAGTATTTTGTTCTTGCTCCCTAATAAACTTACTCTTCATAGGGATTTGTCTTCCCTATCTGTAATACTTTTGCCAAAATCAGCATCTGTGGACTTACAGAATTCTTATATCTTATTTCCCATCATGGTATTCCACAATGCTTTGCTTTTGACCAAGGAACTTACTTTGCAGCAAATGAAGAATAACAGACTCATGATCATGGAATTCATTAGTCTTAACTTGTTATCCATCACTATAAAGCAGTAGAAAGGTGGAATTCGGAGAGAGCCAAGATGGCCGATTAACAACAGCTCAGGATTGTAGCTCCCAGTGAAAGCGCAGAGAGCGAGTGGACGCTGCACTTTCAGACGAATTTTTGTTGCCCACAGACCGGGAGATTCCCAGCGGAGGAGCCACACGGGTCGCCAG
>CAUYLG010046585.1:0-85940 GCA_963573385.1 Cacajao melanocephalus | reverse complement strand
TCTGTAAATCACTTAGATAACAATCGAAGTGACAATATATCCACAATGTGGCCTCTGGCCCTGGGAATGTCGGGAGACCCGCACTCCCCTCTCTGCCCGGGAGATGATTTACGGGACCCCCTAAATGTCTGAATCCCTTCACACCCACCCCCGCCACATACCCTTACCGGGGAGAAAGGTATAAAAGGTATTGACACCCTCCCTCCAGGGCCACAGGTTGGAGAGACGTGAGTCCTCTGTGGTCGCCGGCAATAAAGACCCTGCAATTTGGCCTACTTTTGTCTTGGTGTTAACTTTCTATGCTCGGTTCAATACAACAACCCCACACCTACTCCATGAACCAAGACCCTTTCACATGTAATTTCTAGAGTTGTAAGCCTTTATAAGGGCAGAGATTTTCTTTGTTAGGGGAGCTCAGCTATTTGGGGCATTCAGACCTGCTGCCAGCTCCCGGCCGAATAAATCACCCCTTCCTTCTCAGTTCAGTGTTTGAGAGGTTTGTTTCGTGGCCTTTCCTGCTTCAGTAGGATGAGCTATACCTCTTGAAGTTAGGCATGGATCTGTGAGTGGAAATGGGACATGGAAGGCCTTAAGAGTCAGTAAGAAAATTCGCCACATTCTATTTCCCCTGCCATGTTGACAGCAACATTTTGGGTAGCAGAGCATCCATCAGCTTGTGGCTTTGACAGAGAATGCTGTAGAACAAAGTCCCTGGTGGCCTATAATGAACTATATCATGAGCAAGAAATAACTTTGGTTGTTTTAAGCCACTAACATTGGCAGGTTGTTTGTTACCATAGCATAACGTAGACTATCCTGATACTGTATATTAGGGGCTTAGGAGGAGACTCAGAGGAGACTGGGTTTAGAGACAGTGGTTCTGTATGGAATGAGAGGAAGGAATGTTTAATTCCACTGATAGAGGGGGAGAAAAAAAGGAAGAGCAGGAACACAGAAGTGAAGCCACAAAAGCAGGGGCCGAGGCTATGCAATCTGTGGGAGATGGGATATGCTATTTCCACAATACTCATTACCGAAATAAGATTTTAGCTTGTCCTTCACAGCAGATTGTTCCTCAGCTTTACTTGGGCAACACCAGATTATAATGAGAGATTGTCATTATCCAAGAATATCCAAGGCCATTAAGAAAGTCTTCAAATTTGTAAAATATTGAATTCTGATATTTGATCTCATTTGTGAAATAATTATCTGGTATTGATAAGGACTTTCATTTTTATAAAATAGCACAGATACATAATTAAGAGGTCATGACAGATGACCCTGGGCTAACCTCTCATAGGTTTATCAGATCTGAGTTACAGGTAAAAAGAAACAGATGGACATTCAGGGTCAGAGCTCCCTAATCCCATCCCATGCCAGGGAACCACAGCTGCCCCCTTTGTGCCCCTGCCAACTCCAAACCCACAAGCCATTTGTTGGCTTCCACAGATCACAAGAGCCAAAAAAAAAAAAAAAAAAAAAGCCTGAGTGGCTCAGACCCTGGAAACTGAAATCCGGAAACTAGGTTTGCCTCCTTTTTTGCCATTATCTAGCTGGGTAACTAAGCCAGTCAGTTTCACTTTCCCATCTTTAAAATATAGAAGCTACTCTCTACCTACAAAGTATAGGTTTATTATAAAGAATACATGAACGACTATATGTAAATTGTACATAGTAAGAGCTGCCCATCTAGTAGTAAGTTCTCAATAAATGACAGCAATTACCTCTTTGAAGAATTGCTTTTGATGTGATATAGGGTTTTTAATTTGCTAATGAAAGTAGGCTACACCATTTCTTTGTTGTTGTTATTGATTTTATCATGATATCTTTGTTATGAAGGAGTTTCATTCACAGGGAATTAATTGAGGAACTCATGTACTGAATGTAACAGATTCTCTACTCTGAGTTAGAAATATTGATTGTTATCCAGATAACTCACTTTCCCCAAGTGTTACCCTCCAATCCATGTATGTTCTATATGGACCCATTTGCTCTACCATCTTCCTAACTA
This sequence comes from Cacajao melanocephalus, assembly GCA_963573385.1. Classification (NCBI taxonomy): domain Eukaryota; kingdom Metazoa; phylum Chordata; class Mammalia; order Primates; family Pitheciidae; genus Cacajao; species Cacajao melanocephalus. Next base: position 83,929 of record CAUYLG010046585.1, on the reverse strand, counting down.
CCCCCACCTTATATCGCACATGCTCCCTTATGCGCTATGCTCAAAGCCCACTGATGTATTTAACAGTTGGCATTCTTCAGGAGACACTTGCTTATTCCCAGGCACCTGCTTTGTGTCTAGAGTGTTCTTCCATATTCTCTTCTCTTGGCTGGCACCGGCATGTCTTTCAGAATGCAGCTTTGCTCCTCCCCAGGTCTGACCCACACCGGAAACAGGGAACCGCCAAGTAATCAGGGTGCCCAGCCTGAGGCATGACCTGTGAGTCCCAACCAAAGCCCTATTTCCACAGCAGCTTACCAGCTGCTTCTTGAGGTCTTGCCCCTTGTCACCCCAACACAGCACCCTTGCCCTTTCAGTGGCCCCTCTGTTGTTTTTTGTCTTCTGAGATGACCTCAGGGACTTTATTACTAACAGTAGTTCTCACCACAGCCACTCGTTCCTCTAGTGGCCACAGGAGCTCCTCACTGCTCAGTTAAAGAAGTTGGTTATATCCTCTAAGAGGGATGCACCAGAGCAGTGGTCATCCACCTGCAGCTGCCTGGAGGGCTTGTTAAAACACAGATCACTGGGCCCCAACTCTGATTCAGTAAGTCTGTGGTGGAGCTTGGGATTCTGCATTCCAAACAAGTTCCCAGGTGATGCTGATACTCCTGGCCTGGGACCACACTTCAAGAATGATTGCATTGGGAAGTAAGCCTGGGAAAACTTACCCCAGCACCCAGTTCTTCTAGCTCTTTCAGTTCTCTTAAGGGTCTGAGACTGACACAGGCTGCTGTCCCTCTTTTGGCTCGTGCTGTGTTCTCCTGTTCTTAAGAGCCTTCCTGGAGTCTGTACCTGTCAGGCCTCCATGTACAAGCCTGGACCCAGAAAGTCCGAAGTCCTGCCTGCCTCAGCTGATCGCCTCCCACCCCCACCTGCGTTCACCATTATCCCCGATCGCCCAGTGGAGCCTCCCCACGGACATTGAGCTTCTCTCCCCACCCTGACATCTTAACTGTTATTATGATAATGTGAATACTCCTCACCCACCCTGCCATCTTAACTGTTCTTGCTCTATGAATATCCCTCTGCCCCACCCTACCATCTTAACTACACTTATGCCTTACCCCATCCACCAATGTAACTGAACTTATGGTAATGTATACTCCTTGCCCCTACCCCACCACTGTAACTGATCTTACTCTGTAACAACCCACCCCCCAAAAAATTGCCCCAACCTATAAAACCAATTCCTACCCCTTCTCCCTTCAACAGTCCTTTCTCGGATTTGGCCTGCTTGCACCCAGGTGCAAAATAAAACAGGCTTGTCGCCCACACAAAGTCTGTTTGGAAGATCTCTTTATTAAATGTGTTTAATATTCAGTACTATTGGACGCGAATAATGGTACCATCTGGGTCCTCTTCTGGTTTCCTAATGGTAGGTCCTCTCACCCCCAACTCCTATTCTCTTTTCTCTTTTCCTACTCTCCACAGTTCAGTCCCTTGGAACTGTGTGTGACATGGTAATGGCCCCATAAACTGCATACCTCGACCATACCTCGGCTTTCCGTTGAAACTGCTCTCTGTAACCCTAATGTGTCAGGCAAGCAGTCCAAACCAACGCCACCTTGGCCCCTGCGACTTGTAATAAGTAACTAAGGTCTGTAATTTCCACCCTACCCAGACGATGTGTAAACTAACGCTTATCTTGACTTCTGTGAAGCATTTAAGTAACAATCGGAATGTCCAAAGTCCCCTGGCCCTTGGAATGTCCGAAGCCCCTCACCCTCACCCCCGCCCAGAAGGTGGTTTATGGGCATAAAACGTCTTGACACCCTCCTTTCGGGGCCATGGGTTAGAGAGACGCAAGTCCTCTGTGGCCGCCGGCAATAAAGACCCTGTAATTTGGCCTAGTCTTTGTCTCAGTGGTGATTTCGCACTTGCTCGGTTACAACAGAAGTACATCTGTCTTGCTCACTGTGGTATCCCCAGCATCTAACACAGTGCCTGGCACAGAGTAAGCATGCAATCGATGAGTCCTGAATTGACTGAATGCCTTCATAAGTATGTGGTTCTTACATCAGTCACGATAGACTAGGTTATGCTGCTAGAAAACAGCTCCCAAATTTCAGTGATTTCAAACATCAAAGCTTTATTTCATTTACACTGTGTGGCTATCACATGCTGGCGGAAGGCTCTCCTCCTCACCCCACTTCAGGACCCTGTCAGAGACGCCTGTTTGGAACATTGCTGGCCGTGACAGCAGATTTAAGAAGCATATGGAGAAGCTTGCTCTAGCTCCTAAATGCTTCCACCTGAAAAGGACACACATATTTGCCTCACATTTCATGCTGAACCTCATCAACTCTTCTAGAAAACTGTTCCAGGAGCCTCCTTGATGGTCCACCTGCCTACAGGCTCTGACAGTCCATGCCGCAAAAGAATGGGAAGGGTAGGATTAATCTTCCTAAGCAAAGGACTTACGTCATCCTCAAAAGTGTTCAATGTGTCTCTATTGCCTCAAAATAAGGTGACGATCAAAGCCCTCCAGTTTCACTCTATCTTTCTTGCACTTTTCTCACCTCACTGATTTAGTCAAGCAAAATGAAATTGCTCACAGTTCTTCTTACACATTGTCTTAGCTCTGGCTGCTATCACAAAATACCATAGGCTGGGTGGCTTGAACAAGCATTTATTTCTCACAGTCTGAGATGAGAGGGCCAGCATGGTCAGGTTCTTGGTGAGGGCCCTCCTTATGGTCCACAGATGCTGCCTTCTCACTGGATCCTCACATGGTGGAGACAGACTAACTTTGTGTCTCTTCCTTTTCTTTTCTTTTTTTTTTTGACACAGAGTCTCACTCCATCACCAGGCGCCAGGCTGGAGTGCAGTGGCCCAACCTCGGCTCACTGCAACCTCCACCTCCTGGGTTCAAGCAATTCTCCTGCCTCAGCCTCCTGAGTAGCTGGGACTACAGGCGCACGCCACCACACCCGGCTAATTTGTTTTGTATTTTTCATAGGCACAGGGTTTCCCCATGTTGGCTAGGATGGTCTGGATCTCTTGACCTCGTGATCCGCCCGCCTCAGCCTCCCAAAGTCTTCCTTTTCTTATAAGGGCAGTAATCCCATCATGAGGGCCGTACCCTCATAACCTCCTTTAAGCCTAATTACTCCCCAAGGCCCCACTTCCAAATACTATCGCATTGGTTATTAGCACATCAATATATGAATTTGGGGGAGACACATTTAGTCCACAACACACACACCGTCCATACTTTCCAACTTCCAGGCCTTTCCCCTGCCTGGAATATCTCTGAATTCTTTGGGTTAAGGAGTCACACATTTTTCAGATACTATATCATCAGTGAATATTTTCCTTATAAGCCCATCGTAAGTAACTTCTTCTTTTTAATGACAATGAGGCTCAATCTGACTCTTTTTTAAGGAACTTGCGTGACTAGTGTTTATGTGTGTGCTACTACCTGAATAAAAGCAGGATTTCTTTGCCTGGTGAGTAACAAAGGACTCTCCACAGGAATGCAGCTTTTGATCAATAGGAGTTTTATTACTTGTCACAAGTAAGGAACGCACCATAAGTATTCTCCAAAGTAGTGTCTCCCAGAGGGAAAGGTTTTATGGGGCAATGGAGAGGGGAGACGGTGCATCATTGTATGTATAGAAAGGGTCCCCAGGCTGGGCGTGGTGGCTCATGCCTGTAATCCCAGCACTTTGGGAGGCTGAGGCAGGCAGATCACCCGAGGCTAGGTATTCGAGACCAACCAGGCCAACGTGGCGAAACCCCGTCTTTACTAAAAGTACAAAAATTAGCCAGGTGTGGTGGCGGTGCCTGTAATCCCAGCTACTCAGGAGGCTGAGGCAAGAGAATCGCTTGAAACCAGGAGGCAGAGGTTGCAGTGAGCTGAGATCGTGCCACTGCACTCCAGCCTGGGTGACAAGAGCGACATTCTGTCTCAAAAAAAAGGAAGAAAAAAGAAAGGGTCCCCAGTGGCTCAGACACTGCAAGTCGTCATGTCAGCACATAGGTCACGCATTATGGTAGTGAAGCTACAGCTCCTCCCTCGGGAGAGACTTTAGCATCATGAGGAAAGTTCCCTCAGGTTTATCTGGAAGTTTCTGGGGTTGTCAGGAACTAGTTGTCCTGACCGTACTCCACACAGCGTTTGGAAAGAAACAGGCTGCAGGGCAAGAGGCTATAAAACAGGCTGATTACTCAAGCTGGTTAAATTCCTATAGTCCCTGGAGACCCTGTCTGTCTGCTTACATTACCTTATCCTGCAGGAGGTCGTAACTTCCTTCCTGGTGTGGTCAGGCCTCTTGCTCAGTCCCGGTCAGTAGAGCTTTGCACAGAGTAAGCTGCGGCTCTCTGACTGAGGGACTATGTTAACTTCTCTTCCCAGGTCCATAAGGGGTGTGGTTTCAAAGGCAAGAACTTCCCAGCGCCATGCCTCTATCCACCTTCCCATCCGGGAACCTGGTAAAATTCCAGGTGAGCTTCCTTTGTTCAGAAAGCCCGCCAAAATCCTGGAAGGAGGGGCTCTATTGCGGGCCAAGCAGCCAATCCAATATCGGAGTCAAAGAACAATCACTCCAGAGGAAGTTTGAAAGAACTCCTCTCACTGGATGAGAATATGAATGGGGCAGGAATAACTTCAAAGTTAAAACTCCACTGCACCTTACCTGCACGGATTTCCCTCTCTGGGATCCCCACCCACAACAGCCTGGGAGCTCTCTCTACTTCTCTCTCTCTCTGCCTAATAAATTGCTCTCTGTAAAACTCTTTGGGTCCATGACGTTTATACTAACGGTAAGCCCGCTGCACCTCCAGGGCCTCTTCCCCCATTCCCGGGGCAGGGGAGGCCAAGAACCTGGGACACCTGGTTACGTGACTCTAGAGTCCACCACTGCCTGTAGTGTCTGGCCCCAGGACTCCAAGGAGTTTGTTGCCCTCTGCCCCACTTCTCCTTTTCTCATAGCAGATGCCCTCAGGATGCTTTGAGAGATTCCCCTCGTTTTTTCTCTAAAAAGAGGGAGATCCATGACCACATCTACTCCCTGGAACTTTCTTCAACCTCTCAGTAGATTTCTCCTGTCAAGCGAGATACATGCTTCTTTCTTCCTAGCCCAGTTCACCCACTGTTTTTCTGCTTTGGATGGACATATTTCCAACGCTCTACAGGGTTAGGGGGCGAAGGTCCAGTTCGTGGGAGCTCATGATGGCTTTGGAGACCACTGGCTTTGGTTTCAATCCTAGCTTTTCAATCTAGAGAGGCTATGATTCTAGGCAAACTCCTTAAGCTTGTTGAATCTCTGACATCCATCTAGATAATGGGGATATAAGAAAGGAAAAAAAAATTTCCTTTTACCCATCTTGGGTTCTCCAGCTGAGGCCCTGTGAATTAGAGTAGCAAAAGACAGATTAACAAGGAAAAAAAGCCAGTTTATTAACATGTGCATTGGGCATACATGTGGGAGCATCCAGTGATAAGTAACCCAAAGGGGTGGGTTAGGATTTGGGCTTCTGTACCATCTCAAGCTAGACAAAGGAAAAGGAGTTTGAGGCTTCAAGGCAAGAGAAGCAAGTTATGAAAAGATGACTGTGAAAAGTAGGGTAAACAATAGTTGTTTAATAAGGTTTGTAATGCAGACTTAAGTCCGTGCTTTCTCCATTGATAATAATTGTTAAGAGTCCTTCTCTTTTAGGTAAGGGAGAGGAAGATAAGTTTTTCAAATGGAAATTTCCTTTATAAATGTAAATTTCCTTTACAAAAGGAAAACTTGAGCCCTCCTTTTAGAGCTTGTCCTGAATCTGCTGATTTTCAAAGCCCGGTAGCTCAAAAACCCATGTGGCAAAGAGGCATATTCTGGGGTGGCATATTCTGATATCCTTCAGGGATAATCATGCACCTGTCCCCCAGGCAGAGCAAAAAAATAAATTGGATGTGCTTCATTTATTGTTTCCTTCAAAGTATATATCAATAAACTCTATTATTCCAGTCTGTTTTGATCCCCCTTTGCTTTGTTCTTCCCCTTCCCTCCCTTTAACTATGGAACTGCCATCCATCCATCTCCTAACGCCACGCCTCCATCTCCTCTTCCCCTGCCCACACCCTGATCCCTTCTCTTAAGCCCCACTGTGTCCTCCTGAGGAAGGGAAGAGGTGGGTGGGAGAACTGGAATGAAATGGACAAGTCCCAGGGAAGCCTCATTTCAAACTCAGCTGCTTCAGCTTATCGCTTATCTTGTCGGGAGGGCAGAGGGCTTTCACTTTCACTTTAGATCCCACAGAGTGTGCTTTTCTGCTCCCCCAGGCGACACCTCATCCAATCATCACTCTTATCCAATGCCAGCTGCCACTGAGCAGCCAAGGTCCCCCAGCTCCTCAGCTCATTCCTGAGTCCCAACCTGCTCACTTTCTGTAGGAGCCAACAGGATTGAAGAGTGTTTCTCTCTCATGTTCAATGTGGTCCAGTCAAAGCCTTAAGATTTTGCCTTGTTTTATTCTAGGGTACCATATTACAAAGTTTCTTTGTTTTTTGTTTTTTTTTAAGACAGAGTCTCACTCTGTCTGTTTAGACTCTTCTTGATCTCTTGGTGCAGCATTTCTTCCTCCTGGGCATGGGACAAGACCCCCTGGAATAAGGGCCTTCAAGGGAGAAGAAAGGAGAGATTTATGGCTTGCTTTTGGGGAGCAGGATTTTTGTTTCTATGATCCGCATTGTGGAAGAGGAATTCTGGTTTCTATGACTTACTTTGGGGAGGAAAAGGGGCAAGAGAATGTCAAAGAGCTCTTGCTTCTGAGGCCTTGCAAGCTCCTTTAGTTTAAAATATTTGGTATGCCAAAGTTCCATACGTTCGAGTATTGTGTTCTGAATCCTAACATTATTATTGTAAATTAGGCATAATTTTGGAGAATAAACTATATGTAAAAGAAGCATTCCATAGTTCACAGATATTAGAAGATCACATCTCTTAATGTGTCTTATTTTAGAATGAGGCACTGGACAATCTATACAAGGTACTTGGCTTTGATGGGATTTCAGATATGCTACTCCAAAACATGGCACCTTGGCCTTTGAAAAAACAGCAAAAGCAGGAAGGGCACTATCACTTCTCCCCTGCTCTTCTCCTCTGAAGTGGGTCATAAGACCCTCAAGAGGTGCCCTTTCTATACCCAGAGGAAAGGAACATCCTCACATGGGTTAAAATAAGGGGTTGTGGAGACCAAAGTTCTGATCATGTAGAATAGACGGTAAATGTCTTTTATCAGGCCTTAAAATGTGCTAGACTCTTAGTTAAACCTCTCCAGGATCAAGAAAAGGCCTGGAAAAGGAGGGATTCTCTGTAGAATGGTTTTTCCCCACAAAAGACAGCTTTGCAGGGCCATTAAGAAAATATGTCAAAGGAATATATTTTGGGGTAAAATACTTTGATTTCTTTCAGTCTCTGCTTTTTGTCATGCGATGCTGTGCTAGAATCAGGTTGGAATGTGGTATCTTCTTTCTATAAAGAGGCTGTTTTGTCTTAAGATCTCTGTTTTAAATGAGAATGCTGGTTAGTTGGGCCTGAATTCCAAAGGAATAGAGGAGGGAGGGGGGTATAATGAGACATGTCCATGCCCCCTTTCCCATCATGGCCTGAACTAGTTTTTCAGGTTTACTTTGGAATGTCCTTGGCCAAGAGGAGGTCTATGCAGTTAGTTGGGCAGCTTAGCATGGTTTTGTTTTGGCTTACACTTTTGTCCAATCACATTTCTATATGGTTGTCCATTCTTCATCAGATCTAACCATAAAAACAGACAGTTTTCCATGGTCTTTGGGTCTTCATTTCTGAAGACTCTCATGTCACATAAAACTTTGATTAAATAAATCTGTTACACTTTTCTCTTGTTAACCTGTCTTTTGTTATAGGAGTGTCTGCCATAACTCTTATGATCGGTGAGTGAAGGTATAACACCTTTTCAACCTGTAATAATAGTAGCCAACATTCCTGAGTACTTCTTATGTGTCAGACCCTCAACCTAACACATATATGCTGCCACATTTACTACCACAGCCATCCCACAAGACAGAGAAGACCGATGCTCCCATCTATAGAGGAGAAAAGAGGGCTCAGAGAGTATGAAATCTGCCCAAGTTCACACTGCTAGGAAGTATCAGGTCTGGGGTTAGATTGCAGCCTTTGTTTGCTTCTAGAATCCATGCTCTTAACCACACAGCAGTTGGAGTTAAAGTGGCTGTATATACAAAATATTTGATTTAAAAAATAAGGAGTACTGGGGGCAGACAGAGCAAAAGGAAGAAATCCATGAATCAACAGGATCTAGTCTTTGCTGCAGAAATTTTTCCTTAATTCGTCTGGAGAATGGAAGCCTCGAGCCACAGGGAAGCAAAAGCATGAAATGTCCAGGAAGCCTTATTGAAGAACTTCACAGGGTGGGAGTGGGAAGCTTTGTGTCTCACCTCAACACGTATCTTTCTTCAAATTCATGTCATCTTTCCTGAACCCATATCATTCAGTCCCAACAGTATCCTTTCTCTCTGCTTTAAAAAACATCATCTGCCTGTGGATAATTTTTATTGACACCCTATTCTCTTTGAGACTCTTGACTTATAGTAATGCATATTAAGAATTTATGAACTTGCTTTCAAAGACACCACAGGAACATTGTACAATTTTTTACACATTGCTTTGTCCCACTGGAAGAAAAAAAGTGTACAATGGAATATAGTGAGTTAAAGGAAAGGTCTTAAGTGATAACAACAATTGATTTTCTGTGAAGTCTTTTCTTAGAATGCCTTTTAGAGAACAGCAGGGGTCCTCCCACTTTCTAAGAGTTCTCAGAACCATTCTTTTCTCTTATCTTGCAAGCGGAGGTGACAAGTCACATGGGAGAACTGTGGGTCTCAGCTCCAACCTTCATGATCTATTCCCAGAGGACAGCAGACTGCTCTCTAAAAGTTGCCTAAAACCAGCTCTAATGGCATACACCAGCAGCATTTAGTCAGACAATGTGGACATAATTACTGCCTTCAATCGGGTAGCTGGGGGATAAACAACCAATCAAAAGCCTTTAATGTAGCTTCTGTATTAGGACAGGTTTCAGAACTGCCTGCTGCAGCAGGGAAGCCCCCGGAGGATACGGCCCATGCCAGTAATGATTTCTGGATCCTCTCTTTAACAATTGAAAAGACACTGGGGAGAAATGTGACAAACGACTTTCTTCCTAAGATGAGCTACTTGTTTTCAAAAATTTTAAGCTGAAGAGACAATTCTTTAGCATTTTCCAACGGACCCTTGAACAACACAGGGATTAGGAAAGCCAACCTCCCACCCACTTGAAAATTTGTTTATCACATTGGTCTCCCCCAAAGCCTTACTAAGAGCCTACTCTTGACTGGAAGCCTTATTGGTAACAGACATAGTTTTTTTACTAATGTGTCCTTACAAATATTTCATTCCTCATTATATGGATTAACAAAAAAAACAAAAAAAAATGTGAGATTCCCTCTCACTTAGGATTTGGGAAAGTAGTGTAGAAAGAAATTACTTACTGAGAATCAAATTTTAGATCAAATACAAAGTTTTAAATTAAGCCCAAGGTGGCTGGTGTTGGGAGAAAGGAAACTGGAATGCAGGACACAGATTTCCTCTTCTTTCTTCCTTATTTCACTGCCAAGAATAGAGATGATAATAACATCCCTCCGTTGAGCACTGTGCCAGGCACTATGCAAGCATTTTTATCAATAATCTCATCAAAGTCTCCCAATAACTGTGAGGCCCATTGTACCATGATCACCTGCGTTGTACAGATGAAGAAACTGAGCTTCTGAGGGTATGACTTCCCCACACAGCTGACCTGAGATGCTAACATTTCACACAATCCCAGGGTCTAAGCAGTGTGCTGAGCCACCTCTCTCCCTCTCCTCCCAGGGTGGAGACTCTATCTTTAAAATGAATCAAAGTAAATAGAGAGTGTCTCTATCACCTCTACCGCATTTTTACAAAAGACTAGGTGATTTAAAATCAGGAATTCAAACTGACTTACAAGGCACTTATTAAATTGTTTAGCTCCTTTTTTTAAAAAGTAAGAGCAAGGGAAACAAAAGAGAGTAGACCACTGGGCTCTGGTTTTGCAATGTGAACAGTTCTGCCCACTTGCTTTTCTCTCCTCGTTATGATTCCATGAGGGGATGCAGATCTTATCCAAGTCCTCATTTTCATTCATCTCTTTGTAAAAATGTGAAAATAATAATTCACCCATAGTTAATAGCAACAAAGAATGTCCCACCCTTAAGCATTCTCGTCCCTGCTATGGGCTCTACTTTTCCACCCAGCAGGGGAGCCCCAGCACTTTATAATTACACATTAATGAAGAACAGAACCCTTCTTCACTTTATTTTGCATTTCATTTCCAGAATAATTTGATGTGTGTGTGTGGAGAAGGGAGGGTGTGAGGAAATGTAAACAGTGCTCATTTATCACAGCTTTAATTTAGACCAGATCTCCCCACTAATCCAATTCGGAGTCGTACAGTTTATACCAGTGAGCAGTAAACACTAATAAAGATCAGCTGCAGGAAGGCGAGGGCCAGCATTGCTGCTGGGTATGCCCGCTAGCACAGAAACAAACAGAAAACCAATATGTTCATAACTGGCCATTTAATTCTGACCGACATATAGAAATCATGACAACATTTTAGTTTTAAACTACATAGTTCTGCGGGGCGCACTCTTCTCCCAATGTAGCTGACCACCTTCCTTCACTTAACAACTATGGCCATATCCTTGACCTCATTACTATCAAAACTAATACCGAACCCTGTAGAGCCTTGGGGTTTTCTCTGAATGTCTAGCTTATTTCCTCTAATACTTTATGTTACACGGTGAGCATCTCTAATTTCAAAACCAAACTCCGAAAATGCTACAAAATCCAAAACTTTTAAGCACCAACAGGATGCCACAAGTGGAAAATTTCACTACCCCTGCCATCTGTATTTGACCTCTCTCTGTAAAGACTCCATACTGCACCTTCATAGAACTTAATGTAAAACTTCATATTCTCCTTATGTGATTATTTGTGTAATGAATGTTTCTCCTACTCCACTGTAGGTTCCATGAGCTCAAAAATCTTGTCTGCCTGGTTGGTCACCAGATACCCCACACCAGGCACAGTGCCTACCTCATAACACATATTTAAAAATGAATAGATCTGATTTTATCATACCTCAATCTTACTTTTGCTCATTTTTCAAAAGGACTTTCTTATCCCTTTACAAGCAAATAAGGTCTTTGATCCAAGCTAGTGATAGATTTCTACTCGGATAAATAAAACATTTTATTCTTTTAGGTTCTCTGGAACTAAGGAGTAGTTGAACAGCAAATGATTTTCATTGGTTTACAATTTATTCCTATAGAAATGACTTTGAAGAAATGGAATAAAAATAGGTTGGAAGTTTTTGAAAACAAAGCCTATAACTGTTCCTTTAAGGCTTAGATTTTTAACAAAGCAATAAAATCCCCTGTGATTCTAAGACACATTGAGTCTCTACAGCACTGCCCTCAGCTCTGACAGCTCCTGGAAGCCCTGGCAGGACACAGTCTACATTTCCACATGGCAGGGCTACGTTGAGATTTTGTTCCAAGCACGTTTTTCATGGATCTGATTGTACCTCTTCCAAAAGCAGTGCTACCTCATTAGGGTATTGAGGATGGGGGGCTGCCTCTAGTAGGGATGGTCTGGAGACAGCTGATACAAAGGAATGATGAAAATGAATAAAGCTGTCCAGGAGACTCGGGAAGATTCAGCCAACTCTAAGGATGACATCAGTCTGGATTTAATCAGAGAAGCGGAACTACTACAAGAAAGATATATAATAAAGGATTTATTCAGGGATTTGACCATTCATGATTATGGGATTTGGTTATAAAGCCTCTGTGAGGCTCTGTGTCTAGTGTTAGAGCCTGAAGTTTTCAGCAAGTAGTTGGGAAGGGAATGTGGCTATAAAGCAGCAGTTCTTAACCAGAGCTGATTTTGACTCCCAGGAGACGTGTGGTACTGTTTGGAGACATTCTGGCTTGTCACAACTTGGGTATAGGCTACTGACATACACTGAGTACAACCCAGGGAGGCTGCTAAATATCCTACAATGAATAGGCCAGTCTCCCACAGTAAAGAATTATCCAACCCAAATGTCAATAGTGCTGCGGCTGAGAAACCCTCACGTAGAGTGAGGAACAAACTGGAACCTACGAGTATAAGCTGGAGCCCAAGAAGATGGACAAGAACCAATGCTTCCAACTTTAACATTGCAGGTGTTCTGCAGCAGACGTGGCTGCCTGTTGTCAAAGAGCTAACCGTGCACTTCACTAGAGCCAGAAAAGCCAAAGAAAGATCCAGGGGCAGGTGGAAAAAGCTGCGGACCAGCTGCTGTTCCACACCAACAAGGTGAGCCAACAGATCGTGACAAGATGTGTGAGCTGCAACCAGCACCTAATGCCTCTACACCAACCATCCCTGCAACCCCCAACTCTGCCCCCCTGCACATAAAAGCAATATTGCCACTGCTTCCAAATCCTAGGCCAAATTATCTCTTGTGGCCCACCTTAAATATACAGGGAAGAAATCTGTGTCAACTTAACAAGGCTAAATCCAGTTAGCCTTGTTAAGTTGACACTTTATAAAGATACACACAGGATATGCATGGTGGAGTTACGTATTAGTTGGGGTTCTCCAGAAAACAGAAGCAATATAAGGTGTGTGTGTGTGTGTGTGTGTGTGTGTGTGTGTGTGTGTGTGTGTGTTTGGCGAGAGAGAAAGAGAGACAGAGAGAGAAGTGTATTATAAGGAATTGGCTCACATGATTATGAAGGCTAACAAGTCCCAAGATCTGCAATCAGCAAGCTGGAGACCCAAAAGAGCCGATGGTATAGTTCCTCTCCAAGTTTGAAGACCTGAGAACCAAGAGAGGCAACAGTTGAAGTTCTATTCCAAAAGTCATCAGGCTCAAGACCCAAAAAAAGGCAATGTTTCATTTGAGTTGAAGGGAGGCAAAGACCAATGCCCTAGCAAGAAGGCAGTTGCGCAGAAGAAACTGTCTCTTACTCAGCCTTTTTGTTCTATTGGATGAGACACACTCCCATTAGGGAGAGCAATCTGCTTTATTCAGTCTTCCTATTCAAATGCTAATCTCACCCAGAGATTCCCTTGTAGACACATCCAGAATAACATTTCATCAAATAGGGCACTCTGAGGCCATAACAAATTGACACATAAAATTAACTATAACAAGTTGCTTAAAGCATTTCTTAGGCTGTACTTCAGTAACCTTGAGAAGCTGGAACAATGGTCCCTCTCTTCAGACCTCCTGTAGAATCTTGACTGTGCTCTATTATACCATTTACTGTTTTTTTTTCCCACTGTCTTTCACCTCCATCCAATTATTATCAGATTCACTTTTATTCAGTTTTATATCTTTGGCTCCTAGCAAAGGCTTGGCACATAGTAGGTACTCAATTAACACTGGTTAAATGAATACAGGCTTTTAATGTGGAAAAAACCCCAAGCTAAATTGTGAATAATAATTCACTTCAAATGAATTTGGTCCACACAAAAAAATCTTTGTTTTAGAAGTTCTGCTGTTCAGGCCTCTAAGAAATATTCTAGTTTGCTTATATCAGCGACTTCAAAGACCTTCCCTGGGGTATTCCTGCAATGACCTGCTAAAATGCTTTGCTAAAGTAAAAAAAAAAAATTAGTCTTTTCTCTTGGTAGAAATAAAGTAAGGCAGAAATAAAAACATTAAGAGCAAATAGTTCAAGTGTAATAGACCCTTCAAGATGATTTTTCACGTTCAAAATATACTGATTAGGCAGCAAAGTAGTACATTCTAAAATTTGAAGCAACAAGAATCTATAGGAGGAAAAAAACAGCAGCAGACAACTCCTGTTTTTTAATCTAACCACAACAGATTGCTATGTTCAACTGGAGGAAGAGAAGCTTATAGAGATGAAAGTTCCCAGGAAAACAAAAATCATTGCTTCCCTGCTTTTCATAAATGAAAAAAATAAAACTTTTCTGACTTTCATTGGTCACCAAGAAAAAAACATATTATTTTAAAGAGTTTTTTTTTAAAATCATATTATATTACATAGGCTAAAGGATCAAAACTTCCATTTCTATTTTCTATAATATTAATAATTTCTGAAATTATTGTGCATCTTGAAACCAGAAGGTCCTTTGGCAACTCCTGAGTTTCTAGATGGGCTCATTCCAGGACCTGTTAGCTAGTACCTTTTACAAAAGAAATTACTACCAAGGAGGAATGTTCTCAAATCTGTTTTCCACAAGAGCTAGAGAAGTGGATAGAAAAACATTGCAGTCTCTATTAAGATGGTGTCTGTCATAACAAGAACCAGATATAACAGGGGAAAGCCTTGACTATTAAGTCAGTTTCAAAATACCGTGAGATGCCTTTGGTTTTAAGGAAAGAGTTCAAGATTTGGAGTTGGAAAACTTTAATATTTGGCTTTGCCGTTTATGAGCTTCATGACTTTGAAGGGAAGAAGGATGTATTAGTCCATTTTCACACTGCTATAAAGACATATCTGAGACTGGGCAATTTATAAAGAAAAGAGGTTTAATTGATTTACAGTTCTGCATGCCTAGGGAGGCCTCCAGAAACTTATAATCATGGTAGAAGGGCAGGTAGAAGAGGCATGTGTTATACAGTGGCAGGGAAGAGAGAAGAGGGAGTAGCCAAGGGGGAAGAGCCTCTTATAAAATGATCATATCTCATGACAACTCACTATCACGAGAACAGCATGGGGGAAACCATCCCCATGAATCAATCGCCTCCCCCCAGGTCTCTCCCTCGACATGTAGGGATTATGGGGATTACACTTGAAGATGAGATTTGGGTAGGGACACATCCAAAGCATACCAAAGGAGGAGTGCTATGGATGGAAGTATGACCTCCCAAAATTCTTATGTTTAAACCTCAACCCGTAATGTAATGGTATTTGAAGGTGGGCCTTTGAGAGACATTCAGATTCAGACAAGCTCATGAGGACAAGACCCTCATGATGATTAGTATACTTGTAAGAAGAGACATCAGAGAACGTGTGCACTCTCTTTCTCTCACTCTCTGACATAGTAGAACACAGCAAGAAAGCAGCCATCTGCAACTTGGAAGACAGCCTTCACCAGAACCCTACCATGCTGGCATCCTGATCTCAGACTTCCAGCCTTCAGAACTCTGAAAAAATACATTTCTGTTGTTTAAACCACCCAGTCTGTGGTATTTCATTATGGCAGTCCATGCTCACTGATGTAATAGGAAAGCATTAATCTTCTCTGTGCTTCAGTTCTCTGTTCGTAAAATGGGGATAATGACACCTAAGCCATAAGGTTACTGAGAGACTCAATGAAATAATACAGTACTGCAAAAAACAGTACAAATGTAAAGTCTTGTTCCATGATGACTTGTAAAACAATAACTAACATCTGATAGGACTTACAGTTTATAATATACTTTTAAGCACTGTAATTTGATGGCTAAAACAGTTTTACTAAGTATACAAAACAGTGTGCTCATCTTGTTAGTGAGGAATTGAAAGCCACAATTTGAAAACTAGGTCTTCTGACTCCAAATCAGCAGTATCTCCACTCTGCTCTTGAAAGGAGTTCTGATCAACTTCAAAAAGACACTGAAAAATGTTTTCAATGAAGCTTCAGTCGGCGATACAGCTCCACGTGAACCTAAGACCTTTTCTCGTGAGCTATTGCCCGTAGGTACAAGTACTACAGCATGTCACTCCATTCAGATTTCACTTGGCAGGGTGGTAATGATAATTTTCTGGCACCAGTAAGAAGTGTGGGCACTCAGAATAAGAAAGATGCCAAGAGAAGATCTTTGAATGATTATAATCGTTCCAAGAAATCTGGAAATTTGGTAGATGAAGCAGAATTTCTAAAGAGGAAAATATAGAAGGTGGTTAATGGCAGAGGTTCATGATCCTAACCTCAGGTTTGACGTTTATAAATTATGTACTTTTGGGCAGGTTAACTTGAACAAAGCCTCTGTTTCCTTATCTGTGAAATGAGAATAATAATAATACCTATCATAGAGCTACCTTAATGATGAAATGAGTTGATTCATGCAAAGTGCTTCGAACAGCTTTTGAGTACATAATGTTCAGTTTATGTGACCTTATGAGGAAGCAGACAGTTGCAAGAAAAAAAATAGGTGACAAGACAACAATGAGGATTCACAACGTTTTCCTGTCTTCTAAAAAGGGAAAAGCCTGTTTTCTTTAGCTTGCTACCAGTGTTGGGGCCTGGATTTGCTAGTGAGGACATAGGTAGAGAGATCACATAATTTATAGATTACATAATTCAAATTCAAATTACGTAACTGTGAAATATACTTATATATATATATACTTCTATATATATTTATACATATGTATTTACATATATATATTTCACAGAGTTACCTAATTTGAATTTTTTTGAATTTTATATATATATATTTTGAGATGGAGTCTCACTCTGTCGCCCAGACTAGAGTGCAGTGGCACGATCTCAGATCTCAGCTCACTGCAACCTCTGCCTCCCAGGTTCAAGTGATTCTTCTGCCTCAGCCTCCTGAGTAGCTGGGACTACAGGTGCATGCTGTCACGCCTGGCTACTTTTTTGTATTTTAGTAGACATAGGGTTTCACTGTGTTGCCCAGGCCAATCGCAAATTCCTGAGCTCAGGCAATCCACCCGCCTCAGCCTCCCAAAGTGCTGGGATTACAGGCATGAGCCACCGTGCCCGGCCTTGTGAAATATTTTTAAGTCACTATTTTATTATATTGATAAATATTTAAAACAGTTCAAAAACTATTTTCAAAAATAAATTTCCAAAAAATAAAAGTAACGTATGCTGTGTATATTAAAGCAATATTTAAAACTATTTTATTCTGATTATCAAGTATTAAAATATAACCCAAGTAGAATAATTATTCTGGATACATGTTCATATATTTTAATCCGTTCCTTAACTATATCTGTCTCTAACACCATCAGTGATATTTCTCAATGCATTTTTAAATATGGTCTTATCATTTTCATAAAATAACCTGCAATCTTTTTCATTGGTGCATGTTAAAGTTAATAATTATAAAATTGTTGACACCCTGAATGACTTTTTTCTGTACACCATACTATTCTTAATTGAGAAAATATTCTCTCTATAGGTGCTGCAATTCTGCTAAATGGAAGAGAGTCTCAAGTCAAATATTTTCATCCAAATATGTAAGTCTTTTAGCCCAAATATTTTTATATGTATTGTCTTATTGTCTTCATTCACGATGCCTTTAACAAATAGTTTTATAAGACAAAGCCTGTCAAATAAATTATCTCAATTTATTATTGATCACCTTAGATATTAAAAAATACTGTACTCTTTTTCATTGCTTTCTTATAACGAACATAAATTTCTCTAATTAAAAATGGAAGCTAAAAAATAGTTAGAAAGGAGCTCCTTCCTAAGAGTCAATCCCCCTTCCCTTAGAGATGACTCTCATTGCCCCTCAGGTCTCAGCTTCACCATCTTCCCCTGACCCAGCCACCATGTACTTCCCTCCTCTCAAACTACTTAGAGCCCCTTGTTACGTGTTTCTACTCCAACCTGGTGATGTTCAGTTTAATGTTTTCTCCCACTCGGTTCCACAAGGGTGGGAATGCCATCTGTCTTGTTCACGGCCATTTCCAGCACAATGCCTGACACACAGTAAGTCCTCAGTAAGTAATAACTGAATGACTGAATGAGCAATCCATTTTAAAAAGAAACACATAATCAGCTCAATCTGTAAGAACTTAATAACATCCCATGACATCTGATTTCAAACCTTTTTTTTTCCTAATAGTAACTTCACATTGCAGAAACTTGGTAGGCCTATTTTGGCCATGTGATCAAAATTAATATTACTGATAATAAGACATATTGACATCATGTACCCATTGATGAGATGTGCCCAGAAGACAATATTACTTCAGTGGTATTCTTGCCAAAAATCCATAATCTCAAACCAATCATAAGAAAACAGCAGACAAACCCAAATTGAGGAACATTCTACAAAATAACTAGCCTGGACTCTCCAAAGGTGTCAAGGTCATGAAAGACAAAGAAAAACTGAGGAAATGTCTCAGTGTGGAGAAGACTAAGGAGACATACTAACTACATGCAAAGTGGAATCCTGGATTGGATCCTGGACCAGTAAAACAACAGAGAGTGGTGGGAGTTATTTGGTCAAAAACCAAAAACAAATATTCTCCAGATAGCTACCTTAAACAGCACATTTGTAGTATTTCTCTCGCCAGGTTACCTTGCACTGGCTCATTGTTCATTTACCAAGCCCATCCACTTCTGCCTGATCATCAAGGCCCCCTTCAACCTCTCCACCCATGGAAGCAGACACTTACTACTCATCAGCACAGCGCCTCAGCATTCACTTCTCCTTGTCTTTGCACTCTCCAGGTCTCCCAGTGCTGATGTCTTCCTCTCTGCTACTTCCGCCAAAGGTATCATCCCTCTCCATCTTTAACATGGCTCAAGGGTCACCTCTAGAAGGCCCTCTGGAATTTGCCCTTCCCAGAGCTGATGATTCCTTCCCATCTCATGTCCTGGAGCTTGGATGATTGATTGTGTGCTCCTATGCATGGCTCTGCCATGGTGCTCTTCAATCTTCCTTTGCATGCATGATGTGATGCCCAGATCAGCTGTCAGGGAATCTTTTGATGCCTCTGACCCCCAAGGGTCTCTTCAGGCCCTAAAATTATAACATGTATTGTCTGTAATCAATAGTTTATAAATGAGGTCCATAATGGCCCAGAGAGGCTAAGTGACTTACACAAAATCCTGCTGCATGTGAGTGGTGGGGCCCAGAACACCCAGCTCTCCTGAATGGCTGTGTAATGCCAAGCACATGTCTCAGGATGCTCTGGGTGGAACACCATGGCGCAGCCCAGCAGGTTATTGCAGGTCTGGACAGTGAATATGGTCTTTAGCCTGAAAACAATGAGGCACCTTTAAGAATTATAACCCTAGTTATCATTATCAGCTCTGATCATGTACATCTGATTCAAAAACCTTCAGTGGCTCCCACAGCCAACATAATAAACTCTAAAACCCTTAGGCTAGCATTCACACATCCCCTCTCCAATCTGCTTTTGATTTACTTTTTCAAACATATCTCTTATGTTTCCCTTTAATGTTATCCAAATTCAAGTCAAATATACTGCCCCAGCACTTAGCAAAGTGTCTGGAACTGGAACATTCAATGAAAGAACTTTGATTCTCCTCCCAAGTCTTGGCCTATGGTATTCCCCTAACTAGAAACACCAGTGAAGTCTTTTCCTCATCTTCTCATCTGTATTTCCACTCAGACTTCACAAAGTCTTTTTTTAAAAAATCTTTCTAGGAGGCCGGGCACAGTGGCTCAAGCCTGTAATCCCAGAACTTCGAGAGGCCAAGGTGGATGGACCACCTGAGGTTGAGAGTTTGAGACCAGCCTGACCAACATGGAGAAACCCTGTCTCTACTAAAAACACAAAATTAGCCAGGCATTGTGGTGCATGCCTGTAATCCCAGCTACTTGGGAGGCTGAGGCAGGAGAATCACTTGAACCCGGGAGGTGGAGGTTGCGGTGAGCCAAGACCGCACCACTGTACTCCAGCCTGGGCAACAAGAGGGAATCTCTGTCTCAAAAAAAAAAAAAAATCTTTCTAGCTAGAAGAGTGGCAGAATGCCCCCTCCTCTAATGATTCACACATCTCATATCCTCCCAAATATGCCTTTTGTAAGGCAGGGTACAGATCTATTTTGCCTCTGTTGCAGGAGACGCTGTAGTGCCCCACCCAGATCCCCTTTACCAGGCCAGTGCACCATTCCTCAGCTTCTCTCAGGGTTGACTGTAAAGGGCTCACAGATGCTTCCTCTGTCCTGAGAACAGACCTCAGCTGGCAGGATCTCCCCTGCTCCCTGGAAGTGACATTCCATAATCCCAACCAAGGCAGTCCACAATGATTGACTGATACGAGATGCAAAAATCTGGCCCCTTTGTTTCAACAGAGAACAGCTCTTTTGCTGTTGATGCTCCCAAGCCCCCGTGGATGGGACCATGGCTAGAATTGATCTGAATCCACATCCTTCCTAGTCTCCTCCCCCTGCCTTATCTTGCTTCATCCTCTCCCTTATAGGCTTTTCTTTTCATTTTCTATTTTTTTAAAATACACAATTGTTTATAGCAGCATTATTTACAATAGCCAAAAAATGGAAATAGCCAAAATGGTGATAAACTGACTAGCAGATAAACAAAAAGTAGTAGAGTCACACAATGGAACACTGCTAAGCAACACAAAGGAATAAAATACTGATACGTATTACAATGTGGGTAAACCTTGAAAACACTATGCCCAGTAAAAGAAGCCATTCTCAAAAGACCACTTATTATATAATTCCATTCACGAAAGACCACATACTATACGATTTCATTTCAATATGACATTTCACATTATACGAAATGGCCTGAACAGGCAAATCCATAGAGACAGAAAGTAGACTACTGGTTGCCTAGACCTGGTAGATGATAGGAGAGTAGCTAAGGAGTTGCAGGGCTCTTAGGGGGCAATTAAATGTTCTAAAATTGATTGTATTGAGAGTTGAACCTCATACGTTTTAATTGTAAAGCATTCCCTCAACAAATTACTTTCACAAAAATAATTCCTGGCAAGGCGCAGTGGCTCATGCCTGTAATCCTAGCACTTTGGGAGGCCAAGGCAGGTGGATTGTCTGAGCTCAGGAATTTGACACCAGCCTGGGCAACATGGTGAAACATCTCTACTAAAATACAAAAAATTAGCTGGGCGTAGTGGCATGTGCCTGTAGTCCCAGCTACTCAGGAGGCTGAGGCAGGAGAACTGCTAGAACCCAGGAGGCAGAGATTATAGTGAGCCGAGATCATGCCACTGCACTCCAGACTGGGTGACAGAGTGAGACTCCATCTCAAAAAAAAAAAAAAATCCCATACTGGGTCTGCTTCTACTAAAACATCTGGGACCCTACCAACACCTAGATAAAGACAGGAATTAAGAGTTACTAAATGTCTGCAACGCATCATATCCATATGCATGATCTAATTTAATCTTCTCTACAGCCCTGTACAGTAAGAACTATTATCCCTATTTTTCAGAGAGGGTAATTGAGGGTTAGAGTTAAATAGCACAGCCATGATTTGAATCCACATCTGTTCTTTCTACCATACCTACCTGCTTAGAGTAATCTACTAGGATGATCCCAACTATCAGAAGAACTGAATTGTTGAGCAAATGAATGAGCCATAGTTGTGCCATCTCAAGAGTGTTTGAAGCTTAGAGTTGGTCATTGCTTTTACCAACTTGAAAGAAGAAATTAAAGCTGGTATTGTGGTCCTGCAAATAATCACAGTCTCCATGGCAAATACAATGTGCTAAGCTGACCAAAGCAGTGTAATGAGTTGAAGTCAGAAAGGAATCGGATCTTACCACCCTAAGTTATCATCGTCTTTTGTAATTAAGCCCATTTGTTTTGTTTCTGCACACATATTTAACAAGCATCTTCAGCCTCCAGCAGCATTTTATAGTATGTCCATTTCTTTGTCTTCCACCTTTTCAACACGCCAGATGGTTTTTATTGCAGTGGGAGGAAACGATTTTAAAAGTTAGACAAATAAGTCCAAAGACCCTCTTGTTTTCATAACAGACTCTTGCAGTGTGGAGAAAACACAACTTTTTCTCATGGCAGACATGGAAAAGACAAAAATGCCCATACATGCCTGGTCTTCTTCTGTGAGGGTTGTCTCTTCTCATTATAACCCTTATTAAAAATAATGTAAAATATGGTAATGACAAAAGGAAGAGAGCTGCTTTTGCTCTCTTTCAATAAAAAAGGAATGGACTTTAAAACTGGATTGCAGTTGATTTCACAACTCTGTAAGTTTATCAAAGATCATTAAACTATACATTTACAGTGTTAATTTTATGATATATAAAGTTTACTTCAATAGAGGTGTAGAAAAGTAGTAACGAATAAGGGGTGGGGAGGGGAGGAATAGATGAAGCAAGTTTGACAGTGTATTGATAATTATTGAAGTTGGGTGATGGATAATGGGGGTCCATTTTACTATGCCTTCTACTTTTGTGTATATTAGAAACTTTCACAATAAAATGCTTCTAAAAAGGAATGGAGTAGAACAAAGGGAGACTGCTACTTTGGTCTTCTCCATTAAACCTTGCCAAGCAAGTGGTATTTTGCCACTGTTCCACACTGTCCCACAGAGTGACTAATTATAATGATAATTACAATAATAATGATAGTAGCGGCCATTGAGTTCTTACATGTGCCAGGCACTATGCTAAGTAAGGACTTTACAAATGTCATATCTACACAGCCCTATCATATAGGCACTATTTTTACTTACATTTTATGGATGATAGAGCTGAGGTCCAAAAAGCATAAAAAACTTGTGTAAAGCCACTTGGCACTATGAAACCACATGGTAAGTGCCATACTAGAGAGAGAGAGGTAATCAGTAGGTTTTGAAAGCACAGGAGGAGGTGGCAGTTACTTTAGGCCAGAATAGCAGGGATAGGGGCAGGGGATCTTAGGAGGACATTACAAAGAGAGAGAAATTGAAGTTGGGTCTTGAGGAATGAGTAGAGGTTCATCTAGCAAGCAAGTGAAGAGAGGGTGGAAGATGATTTCAATCAGAAAGAGCATCAAGAATGATGGCATGGGCGTGAGACAGTGCAATGCATGTTCAGGGCACCTCAGGATGTGAAACGTGGGGAGTGGCTGAAATTAGAAAAGAACAGATGGGAAAGACAGGAGTTGGGAGCCCACATAGGAGACACCCAAACCAAGAGGGTACAGGCCTATGAGTCCAGGGCTGAGGCCTGGAGAAGGTAGCAGAAATAACCCTCAGTGACCTCAGCCTGCCTTCTGTTCGAGGCGGTCCTGGCATACCCCTCACATAGGGTTGTTTGAGAAGGATGGGGCAAGGATGAGAACTGGTCCCCAAGCATCAAATGCTCAACCTTGCACCAGCCTGCTCAATTACATTGTTTGGCACATAAAGTCAGAAATAAATACCCAGCCGTAACAGAAGAAAAATGCAGGCATTTTGTCGAGTAAACAGCCTCACTTCACCTCACCTGAACTCACATTACATATTTCATTTTGTCCCGTTCACCAGAAATTGATCCAAGAATGTAGGAATTTACTGATAAGACGTTTCAGTTGAAAGAAAGCTGAACTGCACACTCTTTCGTCCTCTTTATCACTTTTCTTTAAAACATGAGAGCCATTTCTTAAGGCCTGGGTATAAATTCATGCCCAAAGGGGTAAGAAAAATGTTGAAGGTTTCAAAATAAAGTTTCAAAAATCAATATCCTAGCTCAGATTCTGAAATCTGAATATTATTATTTAAGCAGGAATTTATTACCTCCTCAAACTACATAGGAGCTCAACAGCTTATTCTCATAAAAACACCCAATGTATTTTTTACATGAGTTTGAAGAGACTAGAAAATACTGTACATATTCAATCTATATATGACAAAAAGCCATTATTAATATCTCTAAAGCAACCCCTTTGCCCTGCACACTCATAGTGAATTATACTCACCTAGTGACCTGGTTCCAAATTATTTATTCCCAAGTGCTCACTTGACAGTAAATGAACTCTACTAATTAACTGTGGTGCCTTGTCTGTGAGGAGATTTCGAATAATTAGAAGAACTGAAATTTGCTTTGTGAGTGAATTCAGATCAGACCACAGGAAGACACTTCTGTTCCCACTGCTGTTGCTCTAAAAGTCTGCAGGAGAAAAGGCAAGTGCCTGAGGTGTCCATGTCTGAAGAAAGCCTGGGCAGCTCCTTCGGAGTATGCAGAGCCTGTGCCCTTAGGCCCTTTCAAGCCAGTATCTCCCTGGGCCGAAATCCACTCAAAGGGGAGCTGGTATCACCGCAGTCACCAAAGTGAGATTCCATCCTCAGGCGCTAGCATTTGTCCTCAACCAACTAGTTCACTGACCATGGGATGAAAGAAGGAAGTTCTCATTCCCCTCCCACTTTACTGCTCCAATCTTACCCTGGCCTCTGAAATACCCTGCGGATCATTAATCAGTTAGGCAGTGGACATTCCCCGCAACCCCCCTGCATTGAGGTGAAATGCCCAGGGGAATTCCAGTGGCAATGCTAGGAAAGGTACTTTATCAAACTACCCACTGCCAACAAGGTCTTGATTTCAAATCCCTAAACCTAAGGCCACTCTTTCTGAGGGACATGTTCAGGACAGCATCTTAGAAGTTTTCTGTGTCTCTCAACTTGAGAGATCCCCTTTTGTCAATGGCTGCCCAGTAGCAATGGAATTTAGTGGCTAGCTCTTGGGGTAGGGCATAGTGATTCTCCTTTTTGGAAAAAAGTGGCCCCAAGCAGGTTACTCTATAGACCACTGTGCAACAGGCCATTTTTTTCTTAAAACAAACAAACAAAAAACCCAGCCCTAGTCAGGATAAGGGGAAAGTCATTCTAATGAGGCTCTTCAAATTTGAGAATTTAAAAGGCACTTTAGAGATTATATCATCTAAGCATGCCATCTTATAGTTGGGGAAACTGAGGCTCAGCAAGTCCACATGACTTAGTTCCAAACAATCTCCTGGAAGTGAACAGAAGTCTCTAGGTCCTAGTCCAGTCTTCGTGAGGTTCAAGGTAACATGCTAGTCCAAGCAGAGCCACAGGGTTCGAACGACCTTTTCCCAGAGCAATGCTTAGGTAGTAAAAATTCATTAAAACATCATTTTTATACTAAAATATACATGCTAATTTTGGCAGGCACAGTGGCTCACGCCTGTAATCCCAGCACTTTGGGAGGCCAAGGTGGGCAGATCATGAGGTCAGGAGTTTGAGACCAGCCTGACCAACCTGGTGAAATCCCGTCTCTACTAAAAATACAAAAATTAGCCAGGCATGGTAGCAGGCACCTGTAATCCCAGCTACTCAGGACGCTGAGGCAGGACAATTGCTTGAACCCAGGAGGTGGAGGTTACAGTGAGCCGAGATCATGCCACTGGATTCCAGCCTGGGTGACAGAGTGAGACTCTGTCTCAAAAAAAAATATATATATATGTGTATACACACACACACACACACACACACACACACACATACACACACACATACAGGATAATCTTTAAAATTAAGACATGTCTCTTTAAGGAAATTTCATAGCTGTGGTCATGTTTAGGGCTATGTTCCCAAGCCAAAAGTACTGGGGCCGCACTTTCAATATGGTAACCACTGGCCACATGTGGCTGTTGAGCACCTGAAATATGGCAGTAAAAAAACTGAGATATGCTGTAAGCTTAAAATTCACATTGAATTTCAAAGACTTAGTAGAAAAAAAGGAATAAAGTATCTAAATACTTTTGGTATGGCTACATGTTAAAATATTTTCCATAATTCATTTAAATAAAATGCACTATCAATATTAATCTTACCGGCTTCTTTCTCACAATTTTAAAAGTGATACTAGTAAGTTGGAAATTACTTTTGTGACTCTCATTATAGTTCTATTGGACAATGGCTAGAGGATAGACATTAGGGCCATTCACTAGTTGGGTTGTCTTCCTTGCAGGCACACAGGATTGCATGTCCCTGCCCCCTTTGAAATTAGGTGTGGTCATATAATTTGCTTTGGCTAATGACATGTGAGTGGAGGAGGCATGCTGCTTCTGGGCAGTGCATTTAGTTGCCCACGCACAACACTGCAATGCCCTCCAAGGAAATCGCTGAGGTGAATGTGGAAACTGAACTGCTGTCATGCTGACTCTGAGCTGAGGGGCTGACCCACCTGAGATATGGAAAGTGAGTTCTTTTTAAAAATAAGCAGTTGAAACATGGGGATTGTAAATTCCTTTAGCCATCTAACATACTGCCAGGCAAAGCTTTCTGATGTAAACGTTTGCAAAGAACTATGCCACAGCAGCATTTCCCAAACTTGCTTGACCACAGAACACTTTTGAAAGTGTAATTTATTGACAGGATATTAATGAGAGCTCATAAGGAATAAAGCATACTTAAATTATATTAATGAAGACAGAAAAAATAGTCACAGCCATATTCAATTTGCATGTCTCATTTTTCACAGCACAAAGCAAAAAAAAAGATTTTTATGTTAAGAGTAAACCATATCAAGACAGTCTGTTTTACTTTTTGAAATAAATTATGCTTCACCAAATTTTTTTCATGGGAATAATGTTTTTGTGACTCTCTAGAAATTGTGAGCCTAATATTAGAAATAATGTTGATGATCGAGGACAGCATTTAGTCCATTCCTAAAGTTTGTCTTTACTGTGTTACAATCTGAAAAAAATAATATTTCTATCAAACTGAAAAACAATGTGATCAATATACTTTGGGGACTAGTGAAGCAGGCTTCTCCAAAATTCCATTATTTCAACCTAAATAGCTCACTTCCTTTTTTTAAAGCAAAGACTGTGATTTTTCACTTTCATTTTGAAGCATTTATTTTGTTTTTCTTGTTTGAGACAGACACAGTTTGTGCAGTATCGAGACTCTGTTGTTTGTTTAAAACTTTCAACATCAGATCCACAAGGATCAGGTTTAGGTGGCACAAATTTTTTTACGTTCAATGAAAACTAAATATTACAAATGGATTTTTAACTGAAATGTACCACAACCTTTTAATGTGCTTTTCAGTATAATCACAAGTCATGCAACTATCACTACTAATTTCAGAATATTTGTATCACTCCCAAAATCAATCTCATTCCCATTCGTAGTCACTCCCCATTTCCCTCTCTCTCCAGCTTTTGGCAACCACTAATCTTTCTGTCTCTATCAATTTGCCTTTTCTGGACATTTCTTATAAATGGAATTATATGAGTTCTTTCGTCTTGGTTTATTTTACTTAGCATGGTGTTTTCAAGGTTCATCCTTGCTATAACATGAATCAGCACTTCACTCCTTTTTATTGCTGAATAATATCCCAATTGTATGGCAGATATACTTACTATATTTTGTTTATCCATTCATTAGTTGATAGTCATTTGGGTTGTTTCCATTTTTGTGCTATTAGGAAATATGCTGCTATGAGAATTTATTAATATATACAAGTATTTGTGTGAAAATATGTTTTTAATTAGGGCGGTTAAAGTAAAATTTTAAGACCAAAAAAAAGTTTTAATGCAAAATATTTAGCAGAAACTTGGATAAATGCTGCCCATGTAACAAAGTGCAGATTAAACATCCTGCCTCTGCATCAGGCATGATTTGACTTCCTGGGGAGCAGGCAGAACTGGGAGACTTCCAGATGGCTTTTTTCATCCTAGCTTGGTCCAGGCAGGAGCTTTTCCTTCAAGCCACCATCACCACCATCAGGTATCCATATCATACCCTGCATTTCAGGGGAGCTTCTGAGCATCCTGACTGTTACCCACTCATAGTGAGATGCTTGTCACTCATGCTGGATAACTGATGAGACTCGTGCTGACAAGGGTCTATTGGCAGTCCTCTCTGGACCGCTACTGGAAGCACAGAAGGCCCATACTTGACTTTTGTAAGCCTTTGGGGACTGATATCACATTGTGCTGATTCTGCGAGAGCTTACGGTCTCTCATTTGTATGCTGCACCCCTTTCAAATGGTTCCTCCCAATTCTTTTGCATATACACCTTTTCATTCCATGAGTTCTGCCATTAATGACTTTAATTTTCAACATATACCAGTTAAAGACTCAAATGTGCCACCTTGATTTTCTTGTTTTCTGTGCTCCTATTCACCTGGTGCAGAGCGTGTCTGGATTGGGGGAAAGAAGAGGTGAAAGGTCCAAAGAAAGGAAATTATTTTGACATACAACTTTAGAGTGGAAGGAGGAATGTAAGACGAGCACCATTTGCTAATTCTCAATGTTATTCTACCACAGCCGTGTTCTCAGTAATGTCATACAATTTTTAATGATAAATTAATTATTCCATGTGATTAAGAATAACTATAGGCCTGATGTTTTTCTTAGATATTTAAGAAAAAAGAAATCCATGAATATCAATTTTCTTCCACTGAATTGTATTAATACTTGGCACAAAGTTAGCCCTCTATGGAACCCAGCTTGAAAAATGAAGCACTCAAAGCATGTAGGCACAGAGGATCTCGTTTGAGCATAGTATCAAGTGCTCTCAGTTAGTTCCAATTGAGGAGTCATGATAGCTGGGCTAATAGTGAGGAGTAAAACAGAGAATAAAATATTTAAGTGTAATCCGGTTCAATCAGTATTTTAAAAATTAGTAGTCTGAGGGAAAGTGAGCTTGAACCAGAAACAGAATAAAATAATACAATGATGGTGAAAATTAGATAGTTTAATACTGACTGACATCTCTCCAATATAACAGAAAGAAGACATCTAGTTCATTACATAATTTTGATCACCAAAGAATAATATGGCTTACGCACAGTTGGGTGAAACCAGCTGGCATTAGGCTGCTCACCAAGGAAGGAAGAAAGGAAGCTTGGTACACTAACCACTTTCCATAAGATAATCATGTGATTTGAGAAGGAGGTGAATGTATTGGGGCACTGAAGTAAGTAATATTGTGGGACTTGTACAAACAAGACAAAGAGATACTGGGTAAAATCCCTCAAAAGAGGGATAGAGGCAGACATCATAGGCTGACAGAAGCAAACAATCCCCAAATCAAACTGGCTTATAATCACAAAAGCTTCTTTCTCACCTGGCCCATGTGGGTCTGCTGTGGCTCTGCTCCACCTCATCTTCACTCCATGACCTCAACTGACAGAGCAGCCACCTTCTGGAGCATTGCCAGCCAGAGGAAAGACAGTGGAGCACTCCACAGACTAGCTAGTCCTCTGCCTTGCCCAGAAGTGACTGACACACATCATTGCTTCTACATTTCACTGGCCAAAACAAATACTATGGTCAGTGTGGTGTCCAGGTTCATAGGCTGGAGACATTTAATCCTCTCATAAGGAGTACTACTGAATTTGAGTGCACAGTAAATAAGTCAGCTACAGGACCAGAACCAGCAAACCCCACAAATCCTTGGATCCCTATATAGCAGCCAAGTCAACAAGCCATATTTTCTCTTCCTTTTGGTGAGTTATTCTTTGAAGTCTTTTGAGTTCTTTTGCACTGGAACCACCTCTTCTGGTCAAGCCATCTCATTCTACTCCATGATGTGCCCTAACTTTGAATCTCAGAGAGCAGGGATTGGAGTCTCAGACTCTTTCCTCTGAGAAGGCCCTAAACTCCTTACAGAAATTGGTCTCCTTTGTTTTTGGCAATGTGTGCAGCATTCTGTTGGCTGCCCTTTCTACTCCCTGCTCAGAGGCAATGTCTGAGTAAGAAAGGCATCTGAGTGGTAGGTTACATAGCTAGCTCCAATCCCAGACCAAGTCACAGATGGCTCCAGAAGTTTGAGCCACCATGTTTTCCCTGTTCATGATTTCCTCAGTGCAGTGATGTTGAGTAGTTACAGAATAAGTGACACACCTTTGATTATAAAACAATAGGATCTTAACTAGTATCAGCAGAAGTGATATGTCTACAGCACTCAAGAAGCTCTCAAACATGCATGTTTACATTTATGTATTTCTTCTAAATCTAAAACATTCCTCTTCTTTAACCACTGTATCAGTTAATATTGCATTAACTTGCAAATGAAGAAGACTCCAAAAATTGTAGTTAAGGCAGGATGTTTGTTTCATGTAACATGAAGTTCTAAGCTAAGTAGATCTGTTACAGAAAGAAGTTTAAGGATGCTATCAAAGAGTCAGGCTCTTTTTCTTCTGCTGCTTCTCCATCTTCGATGTAATGATTTTCATGTCCACGTTAGCCAGTTCATGGTCCTCCAGTGGCTGCTGTCCTCCAAGCCTCACTACCATGTCCGAGAAGGACAAGACGAAGGGACCACAGGCAAGGGGCTTTCTCTTCAAGAGTTTCTGGCTTTTCATTCAGGAAGTGACACACTAGGGGCTCCTCCAAGGGCTTCTGCCTGTGTCTCATTTATCTCAAGTGTGTCATTTGGTACCCTACCTATAACAGAGGCTAGAAAGTAAAATGTTCAGCTTTTACAGCCTCTGGAGTTGAGACAGATGAAGGAGAAGGAGTTAGACATTGATTTTAGGTCAGCCCGCCTACGATGTCTGCCACTATCCCTCTTTTGAGGGATTTTACCCAGTATCTCTTTGTCTTGTTTGTACAATTCCCACAATATTACTTACTTCAATGCCCTAATTAAGCATTTACATTCACCTCCTTCTGAAATCACATGATTATCCTATGGAAAGTGGTTAGTGTACCAAGCTTCCTTTCTTCCTTCCTTGGTGAGCAGCCTAGTGTCAGTTGGTTTCACCCAACTGTGTGTAAGCCATATTATTCTTTGGTGATCAAAATTATGCAATGAACTAGATGCCTTCTTTCTGTTATATTGGAGAGATGTCAGTCAGTATTAACCTGAACTATCTAATTTTCACCATCACTATATTATTTTATTCTGATTCTGGTTCAAGCTCACTTTTCCTCAGACTACTAATTTTTAAAATACTGATTGAACCGGATTACACTTAAATATTTTATTCTCAGTTTTACTCCTCACTATGCAGCTTCCTAACATGTACCAATATAGCCCATATGAAGGGCCTGTTTTTATTTTTTTAATGTTTAATTTTTGTGGGTACCTAGTTTATATTTATGGGGTATATTAGATATTTTGATTTAGTCATACAACCTATAATATTCATATCAGGACAAATAGGGTATCCATCACCTCAAGCACTTGTCCTTTGTGTTTCAGGCTAATTATTCTTCTAGTTATTTTTAAATGCACAAATAAATTATTATAGGCTATAGTCATTCTGCTGTGCTATCAAATATTGATCTTATTCATTCTAACATTTGTTTGTGCCCTCTTTCCCAAAACCACCCTACTCTCCTTCTCAGCCTCTGGTAACCATCATTCTGCTCTCTGTCTCCATGAGTTTAATTGTTTTAATTTTTTAGCTCCCACAAATAAGTGAAAACATGTGAAGTTTGTCTTTCTGTGCCTGGATTACTTCACCTAACACAATGATCTCCAGTTCCAACCATGTTGTTGCAAATGACAGGATTTCATTCTTTTCATGGCTAAATACTACTCCACCATGTATATATACCACATTTTCTTTATCCATTCATTCATCTGTTGATGAAAACTAATGTTACTTCCAAATCTTGGCTATTGTGATTAGTCCTGCAATGAACATGGGAGTGCAGATATCTCTTTGAAATAATGATCTCCTTTCTTTGGGGTATATATCTGTCAGTGGGATTGCTGGATCAAGTGGTAGCTCTATTTTTAGTTTTTTGAGGAAACTCCAAACTGTTCTTCATAGTGACTGTACCAATTTACATTGCCATGAACAGTATATGAGGGTTCTCTTTCCTCCACATGCTCGCCAGCACTTCCTATTGCCTGTCTTCTGAATAAAAGCCATTTTAACTGGGGTGAAGTGTATCACGTTGTAGTTTTTATTTGCATTTCTCTGATGGTCAATGATATTGAGCACCTTTTCATATACCTAATTGCCATTTGTATATCTTCATTTGAGAAATGTCTATTCAAATCTTTTAGCCATTTTTCATTGGATTATTGCTATTTTCTTATATAGTTGTTTGAGCTCCTTATGTATTCTGGTTATTAATAATCTGTCTGATTGAGAATTTGCAAATATTTTCTCCCATTCTGTGGGTTGTCTCTTCACTTTGTTGATTTTATTTTTTCCTTTTTTGTGCAGATACTTTTTAACTTAATGTGATCCCATTTGTTCATTTTTGCTTTGCTTTGATTGCTTGTGCTTGTAGAGTATTACTCAAAAAATCTTTGCCCAGAACAATGTCTTAAAGAGTTTCCCTCAATGGTTGATGTTAGTAGTTTTATAGTTTGAGGTCTTAGATTTAAGTCTTTAATTGATTTTGATTTGATTTTGCATATGGAGGGAGATAGGGGTCCAGTTTCATTCTTCTGTAGATGGTTATCCAGTCTTCCCAGCACCATTTATTGCGGAGACTGTCCTTTCACCAGTGTATGTTCTTGGCACTTTTGTCAAAAATGAGTTCACTGTAAATGTGTGGATTTGTTTCTGGGTTCTCTATTCTGTTCCATTGGTCTATGTGTCTGTTTTTATGCCAGTACTATGCTATTTTGGTTACTATTGCTCTGTAGTGTAATTTGAAGTCAGGTCATGTGATTCCTCCGGTTTGGTCCTTTTTGCTCAGGATAGTTTTGGCTATTGTGGGTCTTTTTTCCATATAAGAAGTTTTAGGATTTCCTTTTCTATTTATTTCTGTGAAGAATGCCATTAGCATTCTTTTTGATATCCCTTTGATAGGGATTGCATTGTCGTAGTCTGGACATTTTTAACAATATTCATTCTTCCAATCCATGAACATGTAATATCTTTCCATTTTTTGGTGTCCTCTTCATTTTATCAATGCCTTATAGTTTTCATTATAGAGATTTTTCACTTATTTGGTTAAATTTATTCCTAGGAGATTAATTTTATTTGTGGCGACTGTAAATAGGATTATTTTCTTGATTTCTTTCTCAAATTATTTGTTATTGGCATGTAGAAATGCTACTAATTTTTATATGTTGATTTTATATCCTGCAAATTTATTGAATTTGTTGATCAGTTCTAATAGCTTTTCGGTCTTAGAGACCAAAATGATATGAACAAATGATCTTATATTTGGAGACTTCAGGTTTTTCCAAATATAAGATCATATCATTTGCAAACAAGAATAATTTGATGACTTTCTTTCCCATTTGGATGCCCTTTCCTCTTGTCTGATTGCTCTAGTTAGGATTTTCAGCACATGTTAAATAACAATGGTGAAAGTAGGCACCACTTTCACTTAGATGTCATGTTCCACATCTAAGAGAAAAGGCTTTCAATTTTTCCCCATTCAGTATGATACTAGCTGTGGGTCTGTCACAGATGGTTTTTATCATCTTGGGTATATTTAGATAAGCAGGGAATACCATTTTAAGTAATTCTTCCCTAAATAAAAAAACTGTTTCAAAATAATTTGCTGTGTCTTTTTTGGTAGACTCTTCCAGTTACAGGTGTAACACAAAATTAGTTGTAAAAACACTACCACAGTTTCAAAAGGGAATGGACAAATAAGAACATAAAAAGTCAAATAGTCTGTGTGCTGAAGCCAATAGTAAACAAAGATTAAGGGGAAAAGGCAAATATAATTATTGTGAAGGTACATATGACTAATATTATTCTTTGGGTTTAGTGAGATGCAGAAAAATATGGAGAAAGAAGAAATGGATTAATACCTCTGCCTCAAGCAAATTCTGCACACATGTTTAAATTTCACTGTTCATTCAGTTCATTGTAAACAGGGTTATATGCACTGTGCATGTCCTCACCTGATTTTTTTGCAGCACCATCATGCCCTTCCAACAAACACATTGATAGTAGTGTTGAGGATACCAAAGAATGAATGTCTCAGCATGCCTCTCTCTCATCTGCTGGTCTTCAAAGCAGACCACGGCTTATGGCTGCTGTCCTCAGATCCTCTATCTACTGCTCAAGGAGAAAAGAAATCCCAGAAATAGAAAGGAGACCAACGTGGGCACTTAATTTTGAGTTGAGAAACTCCAAAAACTCAACATTGTAGCTAAACATGATTTCCAAAGAGTTTGCAAACACAAACTGAGGTCTTATTTCTGTCATTTTCTCTGCCACTTCTTCCTCTTCAACAAAAATATATAGTACAAAGTAGAAAAATAGATTTTGGAACCTATCTTCTCAAAAAAAACCACCTAAAATAGGAAATATTATCTATAGAGACCTTGAAAACAAAACAGATGTGGAATCAATGTGCAACTCTATCTGCAGGTGAGATGAGGGAACACTTAGGCCATGAAGGTAACTCTGCCCATCCCAAATGACACGTTCAGTCTTCTAAATTTGCCAAACCATGCCCAAGGTTTATTTGTAGGTCTAATTCATAAGAACATTTAAAAAATGGCATTCATGACCAAAACAGTGGTTTACTAGCCAATTAGCTAATTATTTTGTCTCTGACAATATGCAGGATTTTTCTGGGGGAGTCTAGTTAAACTACATGACCTCAATTTCAGATTCTAAGAAAATGTTACTAGTATTTCCATTTTTTCTTTATTAATCTATTTATTATAAACTTATCCACAATGTATTCAAAGCAGCTTTGAACCACTACTAATAGGTAATGTATTATGTACTTACTAATACATATATCCATCTTGTAACAATCATGTAGGTTAATATGGTCTGTATCTACCATCAGATATGTAAGATTTGAAAACCAGATTGATAAACTTATACTCAAGTGTTTAGGATAAGAACTATTGGCAATATTGGGCAATTTCATTAAATTAACAGTTTTCTGAATGCAGGTAAACTTAGATTGAAGAATTTATTCTCCCATGTATTCCTGTCATGAACACTTCTGAAATTTATGTAAAGAGTTATGAATCATAAATCTTTAAAATTATTACTAGATTTATGGACAATCAGAGCTTCAAGAAACCTTCTGAAACATCTATTGTACATCCTTATTTTACAGAAAAGGACACCAAAATCAGGAGTACAGACTTCCTTAAGGCTGCGCAATAGACTAGTAGAAAAGCTAGAACAGATAGCGTTTTAGGAGTTTTTTTAACTTTTAATCAAACACCCTTTTTCCATCAACATTGTTAGAAACTCAAGCTTAAGAATATATTCTTGCAACATAAAGATAGAATAATGAAAATTTATCAAGCAAGACACTTCTGTTAATAACCATATTCCTTCCCTTTCTCCTACAGTGAAGAAATCCCCATTCTAGCTGGGCATATGGCTGCCATTATGCAACCTGCAGATCTGCAGACTGTCCAGGGCCTATGTGGGGCCCACACAAGGCCCAAGCCAGGCTGTTCTCCCAGGGACTACTAGAATAGAGAGCATGCAGGGCCGGCCACTCTGCAGCCACAACCAGTGAGGGTCCGGCATGGAGCAGAGGCTCTTCCTCCACCACCTTGAGGTCTTACAAAATGCCCATCTACCAGCTGCCATTTTCGAGAGAATCTGGGGAAAGAAGCTTTATTCTGAAATGGAGACACGGGGACTAAATTTACCCCAAACAGATGACACCAGCAGAGTCTGTAATATTACCTACAGGCCAGATTAAAGCTTGCCTCCCTCCCATTTCCACTGTCCCTCAAGACCCCATGGGAGCTGTCAATGAACATTAAATATCAGGAAGCTGCCTTTTGCTCACATAACCAAATGTAGCATGGGTGAATATTCGACCCTGGCAACTCTTATAAAATCAACTGCAGTGGTTTTTTTAAAGATACCAAATCTACGTATCTGCTACCAATCCTGTGATAGGAAGGCGTGATACTTACATAACATCAGGTCTTGCAGCACTTGCTAAAACAATGGTGTTTCCTTGTGGAGTATAAGAGTACGTTTTTTTCTGTGGTCCTAATGTGAATTCATGAGTGGCGATTGTTTCTGCTTGGAATCAAAACAGAAAAAACTGTATTTCCTTTTTTGTTATTTTGGATACATCTGTGGTCTAGTTGCAACATCTGTAATCTGTTGAATCTGGCCCTTTTTACAAACAGAAGAATTTCTAATATTAATTTTGTTTTTAAAAGAGATGGATATTTACTTTAACTGAAGCTGTTTGATATAAAATAGTCCATGTTAGAAGAAAATGAATTTGTCTACTTGAAACAAAAGCTTTGATGATATTGGATTCTGGGGGAATTTTGTTTTTACTTGTCAGACTTTGCACAAATGCCCATTAAACATTTGAATGAGCTATTAACAGAGCAGCATTTCTTTTAAACAATGAGCAGAAATGTCAAGAAAACTCAAATGATTTTAGACTTAAAACATAGCCAAGGAGTCTTTTGTTCATTTTTAAATCATGTTTTAAATTAAGTGAGAATTTTTGAAGTTCTTTAAGAGAAGATGTGTAATTTGCTAGTATATGTGCTTAAAATTGTCTTAAACTTTCCTACAAGATAAATATTATTCTGAAGTGAAAAAAAACCAAAGTCTAATTTGTATACTATTCAATTAAGACCAAAATTGGTGTCTCTAACGTTAAAGTTCATTTGTAGCCGACTCATAAACAAAATAAGAAAATTTAAAAACATGTACTAAATGGTCAACTGTCTTTTCTTGATTGCCTCTTTTGAAATTAATTTTTACAGATGCTGAAAGTAATTCATGTCATGTGTGGAAATTTAAAATTTAGATAAGTATTATGAAGATAGGTTGACAGACAGGACCTATAAATCCTAACACCAGCAGATCACACAACCAGTTTGTGTATTGGAATATATTTCTTTATTCTTTTGCCAATTTGGAATATATTTCTTTATACTTTTGTCAATTTTGAAACACTTTAAATTGATCAAACCCCAATCTGAAATTGTATTTTGCTAATTGACAGATAACATATCATCATGTTTCTCTTTTTATCTGCATTTGGAACAGCTTAAAATATTAACTGAAAAGGATAGCAACCACAGCCGGGCACAGTGGCTCACACCTATAATCCCAGCACTTTGGGAGGCCGAGGCAGGCGGATGGCTTGAGCTCAGGAGTTGGAGGCCAGCCTGGACAACATGGCAAAACACCATCTCTACAAAAAATATAAAAAATTATCCCCTGGGCATGATGGCGTGTGTCTGTAGTCCCAGCTACTCAGGAGGCTGAGGTGGGAGGATTGCTTGAGCCTAGGAGATGGAGGTTGTAGTGAGCTGAGATCATGCCACTGCATTCCAGCTTGGGCAACAGAGTGAAACCCTTTCTCAAAAGAAGAGTGGGAGGGGTGGTGGTGGCGGCAATCAATCAACCAACAAATATTAAGCCATCTCAATATACCTTGTTGTTAATACTGTTTTAAGAACTATGAGAAATAACACATATGATTGATTTATACCTTAAACAATTTATAGGTTATACGCAAGATGACATAAACATGAATGAAACAATTAAAAAGCAAAATAGGACAGTAAATATTTACTGTTATTTTAGTGATTGTTAACAGAGACCATATAAGTGAGTCTGTGGTTTAATCAGCGTTCATCTAATTTTGAGAAACAAAACCCCACTAAATGGAGCCTTTATTGGAATATATCATACAATGTAAAGTTTTAAAGTTTGGTTATACCACCAAGGTACTAGAATCAGGAACTATTGATTCTTGGGCCCCTAATTAAAATCCTAATGAAAGGGAATCTGATTGATTCAGCTTGGGTTAATGTTTATTCCTATCTAATCAGTTGTGGTCAGTAGTAAGAGTCATGTGGCATCCTGAGTGGCCCAAAGGGTAGACAGGATTTGTGCCTATATTATAGCGATTCCCTCTTCTTCTTTGATAACAAAATACCACTTCTGGTAGGAATGTACCCAATCCCAGGAGATAAATCACAGCTGGTCCAGGTCAATTATGATAAGTGCATTTTCCTTCTGTCAGATATGCACTTACTCAGAACCCCTCCAAACTTGGATACGTCACATATTTCTGGCCAATGAGACATAAAAGAAAGTCAAGGGAAGGTTTTCCACCAAAATAATACATTGTAGGTAAAGAGTTCCTTCCTTCCATACTCTTGACTCTGCTGCATGAATGTAAGTCACGCTTTGTGGTACTAACTGATTCCCAGAGATGGAAATTCAGAGCCATGTATCATTGAGCCTCAACACCAGCACTGAAATGACTTCATGTTAATTTAGTTTTTTTTTCTTTCAATCATTATTATTTGATTACTTTTAGTTAGGCATCCTATCACTTGGATCCACAAAGGATCTAAACTGGTAAATATCTCTTCTGGGGCTATAGCAGGCATAGGTTGTTTCAGAAGGAGATATGAAGACAAGAAGAAAATTATTGACATTTCTAGTATAGTTTTTCATGTGGCAGGCATGATGTTAAGTACCATATACCTGTCTTTCCAGCTATCTTATATTTTACCTAAGAGGTAAAGATATCCTTACCTCTAAGGTAAAAACAATATTGTCTCCACTTTTCAGATGAGATGGAACTTCAGCGAGGGTAAGTATATTGCCCAGTGTCATTAAGTGCAGTGCCAGAGACAATGCTAATCCAATGCAAATCCAAACACTTTCTCCACTTTCATAGGTATTGCCATCCAAAATGCCACATTACATACTGTGGGCATCAAAATGGCTATGAGAGGGGAAGATACAGTGGAAAAGACAGAAAATTTCACAATGAAGGAAAACCTTGAGTGGACTAATCAGAAGTAGAATTCAGAGAATTAAAGCAAAGCTGGAAGGGCATTTTAAATGGAAGGAACACAGAAGGCTATATGAGAAGCTAATGCTGGTCAGACTGATGAAGGCTAGGTAGGTGGGTATAATATATTGAAGGGTTGTAAGAGCCAGCTTAAATTTAAACCTTACATTCAGTACAATAAAATTGGTACTAGGGAACACTGGAAGGTTTCTGAGCAGAGCTGAAAAGCAATATATTGACAGTAGTTTTAAGACAGTAGTTTTAAGATTCCAATATCTGTATTATTGGTATTCATGCCACCCTTAAAACTCTATCAGTTATTATTTCAATACCAATAATATAGGTATTGGGATCTTCCAAAATAAAAAGAATATGATCTGGTTTCCTTTTAACCAAGGATATGTCTTATGGTCTAAAAGAAAGTGGTGAAATAGGATGATTTGTTAGAGAATCCATTTAAAGAACTTGTTGGCCTGGCATGATGGCTCATACCTGCAATCCTAACACTTTGGGATGCAAAGGTTGAGGACTGCTTGAGACCAGGAGTTCAAGATCAGCTTGAGCAACACAGTGAGATCCTGTATTAGTCCATTTTCATACTGCTATAAAGAACTTCCAAAGACTGGGTCATTTATAAAGGAAAAATATTTAATTGATTCACGGTTCAGCATGGCTGGAGAGGCCTCATGAAACTTACAAGCAGAAGGCAAAGGAGAAGCAAGGCACCTTCTTCACAAGGCAGCAGTAATGAGAAGTGCCAAGTGAAGGGGGAAGAATCCCTTACAAAACCATCAGATCCTATGAGAACTCACTATCATGAGAATGGCATGGAGGAAGCTGCCCCCCCATGATTCAATTACCTCCACTTGGTCTCTGGTCTCTCCTGTGACATGTGGGGATTATGAGGATTACAGTTCAAGATGAGATTTGGGTGAGGACACAAAGCCTAACCACATCAGACCCCATCTCTACAAAAAATACAAAAACAAAAACAAAATTAACTTGACATGGTGGCATGCATCCATAGTTCTAGCTACTTGGGAGGCTGAGGTGAGAGGATCCCTTGAGCCCAGGAATTTGAGACTGCAGTAGCTATGAAAGCACCACTGTACTCCAGCCTAGGTGACAGAACAAGACCCGTCTCTTAAAAACAAAACAAAACTTGTTGACTGACTAGATATGGGAAATTTAAAAAGTTTCTCTCAACTTCCTTCCTTTAAAAAGAAAAAGTATGTACATTATCTTTGTGTCTGATCTTTCTTTATTCCATGATTTTCCTTTGACTGTATTCTCTTCTTTAGTCCTCTCACTTCCTCTTACTTCCTCATGCTGGCTGAAATGCT
This sequence comes from Cacajao melanocephalus, assembly GCA_963573385.1. Classification (NCBI taxonomy): domain Eukaryota; kingdom Metazoa; phylum Chordata; class Mammalia; order Primates; family Pitheciidae; genus Cacajao; species Cacajao melanocephalus. Next base: position 44,174 of record CAUYLG010046585.1, on the reverse strand, counting down.
AGCTGCAGGTACACAAAGTTTTTGCCAAAAGGGTTTTGAAATTGTTGACTTTTTTTTCAGTCATTTCACTTAAGACACAGAAAAAAATCCTTCATGGAAAAAAAGAAACATTTCAGCTTTTCCTTTTTATGGTGATCAGAGATTAATTTAGTTTTGGATTAATCATGTCGTTGTCAGAACCCTTCCTGCTAATCTTTCCCTGTCAGATGTTATATTTACTCACCTGATGTCTCACCTCTTTTCTCTACAGATATTCTTATTTTAAATTAAGGGAATCAGGGCACAAAGAGAACTTTAACAGTTGTTAGACCTCAACACAATGTCACCCTCAGCAAAGTGCTTTGGGATTCTCACATTGCCTAAAAAAAGCAATATTTAGGAAAGCTCTTTATAAATCACACCTAACAGTTCTCCTTCTCTTTGACAATTCTTTGACCTCCTAAAAAAAAAAAGTTTGAAAGTACAGCACTAACTGACTTGAGTAACAGCTCTCATGTGTTTTTTTAGGAAGAGGTCCAGCAGAGTTGAGGGGTTCAAAGACATTGAAAGGTTCAGTGGTTGATGTTTATACCAGAGATTTCCCTTTCTCTCTGATTCATGACTTAAATTTTTCCAGTTTAGGGAAAGAACTTCTTGGAAATGAATATAACTCTAGTTCATTACACTGGACTAGAACGTCAAAGAGGCACCAGTACCACTGCACCTTTGCCTGAGGGACTGAGGAGGAGAACAAAGAAGGAAGCCAGATTCCCACAAAACAATATGAAAAAGACAAGCAACTCCAAAGGAAAAATGGCCAGAGGCTATGAACAGGTTATTCAAAGACAAAGAACCTCAACAGCCAGCAAACAGTAGAAAAAAAGTTTAATTCCATTAGCAATCAGGGAAATGCAAAGTAAAATGAAAATGAGATGGCATTTCTTGACCATCAGGTTGGCAAACTAAAGAATGGTGATATCAATACTGGAAAGTGAATAAACAAATGAAAACTCTCACTCACAGATGGTGGTATGTAAATTGGTATACATTGGTACAACACTTTAAAGGGCAATTTCGTGATATCTATTAAAATTTGAAATGTGCATATCCATGACCCAGCAGATATATTTCTTGGTGTTCACCCCAGAAAAAAAAAATACTCATGTGGCTCCAATGAGACAGTTTCATTGTATATTATTTATCACCATGACAAAGTACAAAAGACCCAAATGTCCATTGACCAGGGAATGGCTAATAACTGTGGCATATCCATATTACGTAAAATTATTCCAAAGTTAAAAGAAATTGGGTAGATCTATATGCTGACATTAGAAATTTCTGAGTAACTGGGTGTGGTTGCATACCCCCATAGTCCCAGCTACTTGGAGGCTGAGGTGGGAGGATCACTTGAGCCCAGGAGTTCCAGATCAGCCTGGGCAATATAGCAAGACTACATTTCTAAAAATGAAAAAAACATATCTACCTATAAATGTAGATATTTCTGAGTCATATTGTTGGAGAAAAAAAATTAAGTTACATACATTTTAATCCCATTTTTGTTCAAGAACATATACCCCAAAATAATATATGTTCCCTCTATATGCTCTTTAAGTATAAATACATAGTATAAGCATATATTTTCTACAAGTATATATATATATATAACTTATTATATGAATATAATTTCTCTATTACAAATATAATAAAAATACCACATACTTTCTGTTAGTATCAGTATGTTCTATAAGTTCAAATACCAAATGTTCTACATAAGTGTATAAAAGGAAACATCTAGAAAAATATCTGAAAGGATTTACACCAAACTACTAATCTCTAGGGGTAGATCTGGGATGTAGAGCTGGTGGTCAATGGTAACTTAAGCCTACCTTAATGTTTTTAATTTTTTAAAGAAAGGGACACGTATTATGTATTACTTGTATTGTCAAAACAGGATAAGAAACAAAAAAATTAACATAGAATAAAACTATGGAAATGGAGGCGAGAGTGATTAGGGATGAGAAAAGGAAGAAGAGTGAGTTCTGTTAGTCTTTTAGGCCGATGGACTGCACCATGGACAGCGTGGTAACCTCTGTCACCTCTGTACGTACACTCCAGAGGAGTTCCTAGAACTAGAAAGTCTGAAGTAACTGGAAAACCACAAAAAGTGGAAGAATGATCAACCCCTGTAGTGCCTAATTAACTTTGAGACATTCTTCTATTGTTCCTTATTCCCACCTCAACTGATAAGGCAACTGGACTTTGTAACCAACCTTAGTTAACCTTTGACTCCATACCCTAAGACCCCCTCCCAGCATGCAAAAGCCACCCTGAACTGTAACTTCTGTAACTTTCCACTGCCTACCCCAAACCTAAAAAACCAACTCTTATCCCACCATCCTGAGCTGACGCTCTTTTCGGACTCAGCCTACTTGTACCGGGGTGAATAAACAGCCTTGTTGCTCACACAAAGCCTGTTTAGGGGGTCTCTTCATTCAGAGCACACGTTTAACAAGTTCTACCAGCTTTTTCTCTTTGCTTTCTCCACAAGTATTCAACAGTTTCTACTTCTCTGATTTGCAAGGGTTTGCTCAGTAGTGATGCCTCTTAATGCAGAAAAAGCAATATGTGTTTGAGTAGGGACTCATTGGTATAAAGATAAGATTGATTCCAACATCTGAAGAAAGTACTGAAAGATTTGTTAACAGACAAAATTCAGAAAGAAATGTGGAAATTTTATTTTTGTTAAGCAGATAGGCTTCTCAAGGGCCAATTGTTTTGGAGCAATTAACTAGTGTAGGTTGGTGTCTTAGTCTGTTCAGGCTGCTATAATAAAAGCAATACTCTACAAAACACCAGTACAGAAACATGATTTATCAAGTTTGTTGCTAATTTGTAACAAGGATTGCCTTTCCTCTAGTTTCCAATAACATGTTCCTCACATCAAAATTACCTTTACTGCCCATATTTCTACCAATCCATTCACAACTACTTAGGTATTCTCTAAGAAGAGTCAAGCATTCTCTACAGCTCTCCTTTTCTCCTGCTGAGCCCTCATCAGAATTGCCCTTTATGGCCTGGTCTGTTCACAGCAATGTAGGATTTTTCTAGGATACATGTCAAAACTCTTCCAGCCTCTATCCATTACTCAGTTCCAAAGCTGATTCCATAGTTTTAGGCATTTACTATAGCAGCATCCCTCTCCAGAACCAACTTTCTTAATCTGTTCAGGCTCTTATAATAAAAATACCTTAAACTGGGTGGCTTATAAACAATAGAAATTTGTATCTCACACTTCTAGAGACTGGCAAGTCCAAGATCAGGGTGTCAGCATGGTGAGGTTCTGGTAATGACCCTTATCTGCAGTGCAGACTGCCAATTTCTTTCTGTATTCTTACATGGTAGGAGTGACTCAGCTCCCTCAGTCTTGTTTTATAAGGGGATCAATCCCATTCATGAAAGCTCTGCCCTCCTGACCTAATCATCTCCCAAAGCCTCTACTTCCTAATACCATCACCTCAGGGATTAGGGTTTCAACACATGAATTGGCAAGGGGTTGACGGGGGGCAAACATTCAGACCATACTGTTGTTTGGGGTTTAGATTTGGGGTTTTGCTTCTTTATTTAGCTACTCTCATGGGAACAAAAAATTTAATACATAACTTTTTCCCACTATTTTAGCCCTTTCTTCCTCCATGTAGTTTGCTAATATAGCATAATGGTTGAGAACTTAGACTTTAAAGTCTGACTGGGTTTAAATCACAGCTCTGATACTTACCAACTATGATCTCAGGCAAGTTATACAACCTCCATGTACCTCTGCTTCCTTCTCTCTAAAATTGGGCTAATAATAGCACTTACTATTGTTATGAGGATTAGACGAACTAGTAGAAGTAAAGTGATTAGAATAATCCCTGGTACTTAGCAAGTACCATATCAGTATTAGTGCCTAGTGTCAATATTATTACTTTTAACAAGTTAATCATTTTTCAGTTAAGTATTTAGGCAAGTATCATGAGGCCATCATGAAGATTATGTCAGTCTGCTTCAGACCAACCCTGAAATTCAGACAACCTGCTTAGGAGATTTAAGTTTTAAATGAATAAACTACTAGTGCAGGTACTAGGGTTAAACGTGAATAAGCAGGGCTTAAGCAACATTACTCAGTTGACAGACATCTCTGCAAGTATGCACAAGAGATGTGTGTTGCTATGCTGGACCACATGACTGCAAGCCCAATAGAAGATGAGGCACCATACCTTGAGATTTAAATGGAATTGGTTTAAACATCTGCTTACATGCAACGGGAATAGCATACCTTTCTATCTTGCTGGGATACTGAGCTTATGATTTTTGCTTTTCCAGGTCACTTTTGACTATAAGCTACTGTTCCTACTAAATTATTTCATCCATGGATTATCTTGCTGTGGATCAGCAAGCCGTCCCTGTCCCATGTTGCAAGGGAGAGTGTCCTTGACACTCCTCACAAAACGCCGCCGACATAAGGCATTTGTATGTGTATGGAAAGCTTACCAAAAGTTGGATGCAATAGCAGGACATTATGCTACATAACCATAGCAAAGTGTCATAAATCTTTTAGCTGCTAACCTTTTCAAAAGCAGTTTGGCTGACCTCACTCATCACCTAATGTAGTCAGGATGCTTTGTTGCAAGCAATAGTCACGGAAGTTTTGGCTGGTATAAGCAGGAAAATAACTTATTAAAATGTGTTGGGTAACTAGCTCACAGAATCTCAAAATGAACTGAAGAGCCAGGTTGTCTCCAGGAATGATGCACAAAATTGTGCTGAGAACCTGTCCAGTGAAGAAACCTCTGCTGTCACCACTGAGCACTGAGTTACACATGGCTTGCACAACTGACAGCAGTAGCCACCGCATGGCTGCTGCTGCTGTTGACACTCTTCTCCAGAAAGTATTCTCTGCAGTCCCTTCTTTATGGCATCGCTAGTCCCTTATTCAAAATTTAGGATGGGTGCATCTCATTGATGTTGCGTAGGTCACCTGCCCAAGCTGTAGCTGCAAGAAAGGCTAAGAAAGTTGACTCTGTATTTGTAGGGTGAAGGAGTCTCAAACCCAGGGAGGCAAGTTGTTTCTGACAACTGCTCTCTATGGCAATGTTTCTTGACCTTCAATGTGCACATGAGCCATTTGGAGATATTGTTGAAACGCAGATTCTGATTCAGTAGGTTTGGGGTGGGGCCTGACATTCTTCAGCACCTAATGTGATGTGAAGCTGCTGATCTGAGGATCACACTTTAAGTAGCAAGGCTCTATAGCACCTATTTTCAAATTTGGCTGCCTATTGGATTAACTAGAGAAACATTTCTTTGAAAAAAAAAAATACTGACTTACAAGCCTTGCCCTCAGCTGATTTAATTGGTTTGGGGTGAGGCATGGGCATATAAATTTTTTAAAGCTCCCCAGATGATTCTAATATACTCGGATACCTTTCACTATAGGCTCCAACTTCTTGACACTTTGCAAGGTTTTTTGTTTTGTTTTGTTTTTGTTTTTAAGACAGTCTCACTGTGTCACCCAGGATGGAATGCAGTGGGGTGATCCTGGCTCACTGCAACCTCCACCTCCCAGGCTCAAATGATCCTCCCACTTCAGCCTCCAGAGGAGCAGGGACCACAGGTGCACACTGCCACATCCATTTAATTTTTTGTATTTTTGGCAGAGATGGGGTTTTGCTACATTGCCCAGACTGGTCTCAAACTCCTGAACTCAGGCAGCGTGTTGGCCTCAGCCTCCCAAAGTGTGGGGATTACAGGCGTGAGCCAACATGCAGACCTGCAATGTTGCTTCTTTTCTCCGGCTTCCAGGACTTCCACTTTCCCTGCCTTGCTTGGTTTCTCCCTTTGTAATTAGATTTCTCTCATTTATCATGCAGAACGATTTGAAACTCTACTCTTTAGTCCCTTGGGCCTAACTTTGCATTTCTAAAGCTCTGCAGAGTTCTGCTAATGCAGTGTTTCTCAAAACTATGTTACCCATTGCCCTGGGAGAGTGTGATATGAAGTGACGCATAAACAAACATTGTTTTAAATTCTAATCATTCTGTATTTATTTTAATGTAATTGCTAAAAAATATAGCTAAAACAGTAAGTCTAGTCTTACAAATATTGTTTAGGACAACAAGAAGTTAATTTTAAAAACAGGTAAATGATAATAGAGACTCAGGGCAGATAAAATCAAAATCATGCAAATGGTTTGCAAGTGAGTGAAGTTGAAGTGTGCCTATACAAACATAGCCTTCTTTCCAAAGCCATAGGCTTTAGGAGCACAGAAGAACTGACAGAGGTGTTCAAAGACACCAGCGTTTTGTCTTCTCCCCGGCCCCCCCAATACAGGAAGCAACAGAGATATTTATTTCTGAACTGATACGAATTATGCCACTAATCTTAAAATGGATAGTCAGTTTTGATCTTAAATAAAATTCTATTAACAGATTTCATAAGATTTCAAGAAAACAGCACCAACCTTTACAAAATTCATGATCTAAAGAAAAATAAATTATAAGAATCAGGAAATATAAAATACAAATAATGTTTAATTCCTTAACCAGCTAATCTTTAACAAGAAAATGGATGAAACTGTTTAGAATCAGTAAGAGCTAATACACAAATCCAGAAAGTCTTAAAACTCCTAAGCAGGAGAAATTTTTTAAAACTCCACACTTAGTCACATCATTGTGAAAGTCCAGAACACCAAGGAAAAATTGATCTTAATCAACAACAAGACTGACAGCAGATTTCTCAGCAGCAATAGAAACTAGAAGATAACAGAGTAATATGCTCAATATTGTGAGGGGAAAAAATACTAGTAAACCTAGAATTATATATTCAGTAGAATTATTATGAAACAACAGGGCAAAATCAAAATATTTCAGGTGAAAAAACCCAAGTGTTTACCATATCACACTGTCACTCAAGGAAATTCTAAAGAATTTGCTACAGGCACAAGGAAAATGATCCAGAAGGAAGATCTGAGATATGCAAAAAAATGGTAAGCAAAATGTTGTTACACATGTGGGTGGGTCTAAAAAACGATGTCTAATTTATATGCTGAAACCAGGATAGAACTAAAATAGCGAATAACATAAATGGAGAGAGGAGAGGGCGCATAGAGCTAAAACATCTTAAAGGCCTTTGCATTATTCAAGAGGAGAGTGAAGCTATTTGTTAGCTTTATATTTTAGGTTTACATTTTAAAATAGTAAAACAATCACGGTGGCTCTTGTCTGTAATCCCAGCACTTTGGGAGGTGGAAGCGGGCAGATCATGAGGTCAAGAGACTGAGACCATTCTGGCCAACACGGTGAAGCTCTGTCTCTACTAAAAATACAAAAACTAGTTGGGCGTGGTGGCTCGTGCCTGTAGTCGCAGCTACTTGGAGGCTGAGGCAGGAGAATCAACCGAACCCAAGAGGCAGAGGTTGCAGTAAGCGGAGATTGCACCATTACACTCCAGCCTGGTGACAGAGAAAGACTCCATCTCAAAAAAAAAAAAAAATACATGTATACACACACACATGCGCACACACACACACATACATATATATACATGGGGGGGGAAGGGAGAGAGAGAGAGAGAGAGAGAGAGAGAGAGAGAGAGAGAGAGAGAGAGAGAGAGAGACTGCATTACTCTCAATAAGTTGAGGAAAAAAATGTGAGAAAAAGAAAAAAAACACAGATACAATCCAAAAGAAGCTTCTGACATCTTAACTTATGGTATGCCATTCTTATTCAAGGTAAGTAGTGTTTTATAATTTCTTTTATCGTAAGCTTATCATTAAAGGGTCATTTTCTTATGAGAATAGCTTTCAGCCTAGGTTGTAGAAGCATTCATCCAAGTCGGTTTAATGTTTGCTTCTGCCAGGCATTCTAGATCTCCCATATCTAGGCTTTGTTTAGGCAGGAGAGAGGGTGATGGTGTAGGAGAATCCATTTCTTGGTTTGGGGATTCCAATAACATATGTTATAGATTTAAACTCCAAACTTTGACAAAATGCAGGCCTAGGGTTTCAAAATTTAATCAGAGTTAAATATGTATTTTCTTCATCCAGAGATGGGACAAGCTTCCTCATCTGATCATCCATGGGTGTTTTACATTTTTCCTACTCCATCTTTTTCCCAAGGATTTTAGGGACAATGGCTTTTTGCAGAATACTCAGTTCCAGCTCCCACCCTGAGCCCTTACCTCCAGCCCCTAAACATCCAGACCTCAAGTTAGAGAGAGTAACAACACTTTGCCCACACCTAGGATGACCAATTGTTCTGGTTTCCTTAGAGACATAGGAATTTCTCAGTGCTAAAACCAGTTAAGTCCTGGGCAAACTAGTATGACTGGCTGCCCTACAGCCCAGCCCCTATATCCTGGGCAGGAAAAGAATCAGTTGAACAAGTCATTGCTCTGGTTTTCAGTTTATTTTTGGTATTGGAATTTCCCTTCTTTTCTTATGGTATTGGCTCCATATTGAAAATAAAATGTTATTTTTTTTTTATCCCGCATTACTCCTGTTAGTAATGGAAGTCCATTATTTTGCCAGCTCAAAAAGTAACATTTTACTGCTTTCTGTCAGTACAGAAGTTAAGTTTGCAGATAAGGGTCATAGCCACTTAGCCCCGTAGGAAGGAGTGGTTCCCAAAGGTATGTGATTGGCCCCATCACCTACCCCACAGGTCACTCCTGCTCTGGGCTCTTGCTCTGACCTTGAGAATGTTCTAGAATTCTCCAGGCAGGCCTAGCTTCTCCCGTGAGGCCTAGAAGGTGAATTCTCCCATTAAAATGTAAGATCCCCGAACAAAGAGCTATTCTTCTACTCTGTTCACTCCTGCATCTGCAGTACCTGGTAATCACAGGCACTTGGTAACTGTTTGAAAGAACGAACATCCTGAATGTCAAACTGGCATTTCCTCCCATCCAACCCCTTCTGTCTCAAACTTGACAGAAAGGAGTCCAAGTTTCTGGCCTGTTGAAACTTCCGTTTTCCACAGACTTCCTTCTATTTATTTCTGCAGGCATTTAAAAAGATTTTGAGGTGGGTGTGAAGCTAACAGTGATTGGACTGACCCTGTGCCTTCGAGAAGCCATTTTGAAACTACAGCCTAGACACATTAGAGTATCATTTTTTAAAACTGTACCATATATTTCAGTATGCATGCTTATTTCAACGGTTTTTTAAGGGCATTTTGGAGGTGATCTGTGTGTCTGTGGGTCTCTTTGTTCACGTGAGGGCGGCGCCAGCCTGGAACCAAGCCACCGGCCCTACCCGCACACACACACGCCCTGCGTACCCTACGTACATGCAGCGTGGGCGCCGTCGCCCCCCCGCAGCCCCCCCGACGCCTGCAGGGGGGCGGGGGCGCTGCCACCCATTGGCTGAGGCCGATATCACGCGCCCCGATACCCGGCGCAGGAGCCACCTCCCCGCTCCCCACAGACCACGCCTCAGTCCGCCGGCGCTCCTCAGCCTGACGGACCACGTTTTGGGGCTCCTCAGCCTTATCACCTGCCTTTGGTTTTCCTTCCACCTCTGCTTTTGGTTCCTTTGACCACTCGAAGCCGCGCAGCGGGTTCCAGCGGACCTCACAGCAACCCCAGAAGTGTTGCGTGAAGCACAGCCTCCGCTCCTCCTCGAGCTTGTCGGGAACTACTGCCTGCCGCCATCATGGTGAGTTGAGGGGGAGGTCTGAGGGGCAGGGTCGGCGGGGTTTTCACCGGTGGGTGAAACCCGGCTTTGCGGAGGTGGAAAGCGAAGTCACTCCGGCTTTTTTGTTTGTTGAGGGGGCACCTGTCTGGACGCACCAGAGTGGTGGCCTGCAGAGTGGGGAGAGGCGGCCTGGCAGCGGTGCGGCCTGCACGGAGAGCGAGGCACTGAGGTGGCGCGACGCCGAGAGTGGCGTGGTGGGGGTGGGTCCTGAGGACGCCGCCCGCTGCTTCTCAGGCCACGTGCAAGGGCCACGGCTTTCGTGTGGTACCCATTTACCGCCCTGGGTTCTCTGCCGGCCGAAGTTTAGGGTGCGGGTTCCCCACCCCCACACGTCCCTACCCCTCCCCCACTCCCTCGCGGCCCCATCCCGCCAGCCTCACTTCCGGCGCTTGCCGCGTGGCTCTTTCAAGATGGCGGCAGGCCTGCTGAGGGACTTGTCTCCTTGGACTCGGAAGGCGGGAGCTTCCTCAGGAAGTAGTTCCCTCCCGGTCTTTGTATGGGGTGGTGTGGGCGGGGTTTGTGGGGCCCTCAGCGTGGGGTATGGGGCGTCCTTAAGGCGCAGCCGCTAGCTGGGCTGAGCTGGGCCGGAAGTGCCTCTGGTCCCCTCGCGCCTTCCAGCCGCTGGGGACTTGGTGATGGTGGCTCCCTCGTGCAGTGGCGGCAGGCACAACTCGCCTGACGCCATGTTTGTGGCACGAGGTGGGCCTCATTAGTCGCCATTGAGAATTTCAGAATTTTTATACTCGGGGCACAGTTTTTTCCCCCTCTGCATAAACCGGGAATCTTTGACAAAGATGTCCATTTGGTAGATGATGTTAGGTGTACGGTTCTATGAATTTGGTAAATGCCCAGTATTGTTTCAGTGCCACCAGGAGATGCGGCTCTGAACACGCTGACCAACCACTGAGTCACGAACGCGCGTATTACATGCGGTGTGTGTGTCTACATTAATTCTCAGTCTCTTCATTTTTAGAGATAAAGGGAGGAAATTTATACACAGTTTATATTAGCATGTATAAATAAGCATTAAAAATATGGTAATATAAATAACTTGTGTGTAATAATTGTGCAACATGTAGTTATATTAATAAATCACCTTGAGTTATGAGTAACAATTTACAATACTTTTTTTTAGGAGGTAAAGGGAAGAAATGCTAATAGTTTCCTTGGGGTTTCTGATTATAAAAGTAGCATATTTACTCATTGGAAAACAATCACTGTAAGAAAATTGCAATCCATCTTAATCCCAACACTTAGAAACACAGTTAAATTTTGATACATGTATGCCCTTCCAGGTTATTTTTATGCAGGAATAGCAGATAGATGGGCCAACTTTTCCAAAAGTTACACCGTGCTGCATAATACTGTTTTACAGCTTTCATCTTTCAGTTAATGTGGGCATTATTCCGAAGGTAACTTTACCTTTCAGTATATCATGTTAAAAATTATACTGTTATTTTACCAAATTCCCTTATGATGAATACTTTTTCAATATTGATACAATCTTGGACCGGACACGGTGGCTCATGCCAAAGTGATGGGAGGCTGAGGCTTGCGGATCACTTGAAGTTAGGAGTTTCAGACCAGCCTGGATAACATGGTGAAACCCCATCTTTACTAAAACAAAAAAGCCAGGTGTGGTGGCGTGCACTTGTCATCCCAGGTACTCGGGAGGCTGAGGCAGGGGAATCACTTGAACTTGGGAAGCAGAGGTTGCCGTGAGCTGAGATGGTGCCACTGCATTCTTACCTAGACAACAGAGAGAGACTCAGTCTAAAAAAAAAATACTATAAATATCCTAGTGTAAATATCTTGGCACACTTGTACTATTCCTTGAGATGAATTGCTGTAAGTGGAATTGCTGGGTGAAAGCTCTTTGCCCCTTTTATAACAATTTTAAATTACGCTCCTGGATAGTATAGTGGTGAGTATCCCCGCCTATCTAGTTTTGATACACCTTTTCCAAGCTACTCTTGGTAAAGCGTATATCAGTATTTTCCCACTGTTGGCATAGAGTGGTTTCTTTTCCATACTTTTCCTAATAAAAGGTATTAGGATTTTTTTAAATTGTCAACCTAATAGCTGGAAAATATTTCAGTATATTGTGCACTTTTTAAAATCATGAAGTTGATCATCGATCATTAGCTTTTTAAATTTCCTTTAAAATTTTATTTTTCTTGATTCATCTTTGCATTAATATTCACCTCTCATACAGAGTGGAAAAAAGTAGTATTAAGGAGGTGCACTAACCTTACTCTTAATTTCAATGGAGATGACTCTAGTACTTAAAGCTTAATAATAGGGTAGAATTAGATTGATAGAAAATAAGATTTCTTTATTTCTATTTTATTTGGATTTTTAAAAAATTTAAAAATGAATGCTGTATTCTTTCAAATGCTTTTTGAGTGATTAACTGAAGTAATGCATCCTGTGAATGAAGTATTCTTGCATTCCCAATATAAATTATACTTAATGATGGCATATTCTTTACATATTGCTTGAATTCTGCATTTGTGTTGAGGGCAGGGATGGATGATTTTGATGAGGCTTTGTTACTTTGTGCTGTTAGCAATAAAATTGTAAAATGCATATATAGAAATATTTTTTCCTCTTTGAATATTGAAGAAAGGTGTTTGAATTTATTATTCTCTTCTGTGTCTTCCACCTTTATTTCTGGTGTCTGGTGAGTGTGTGCTCCTTTCTCTTTCTCTGACGGACATACACCCAAGTTACCCGTTTCTTTATAAGTTGAAAAACTCCCAGGGAAACTCAGCTAGGTGTCACTGGGTGTTCTTTCTCAAGATTGTTCTGTAAAAACTTAAATTTCTTTATAAGTTTGCCATGTTGATTTCCAAATTTATTCCTGTAGAGTTTATGCATAGCTTTCTTTTATAATCGGTGGTCATAACCCATTTTTCAGGTTTAATACATACTTTTGCTTGCTCGCTTTTTCTTGCTTAGTTTTGCCAGGATTGTTTACTGCTTGAATTTCATCCTCCCCACCCCTCTTCCCAATAATCTACTCTTGGATTTACTTAAAGTTTTGATTCTGATTTTCATGTCATATTTTCTTAATTTTAGTATTCTCTTTATTCGCTCCTACCTGTTGCTGTGAATGTAACTTTGATGACAAATTATAGGCTTTTTCCTGGTTAGTTTATATAAATTTTATTTTGCTTACATGTACACACAGTAATTGAATTAGGTAATACTGTCAAAGGAGCTGACATCCCAGGAGTTTAAATAATGATAATTTTTTCCAGCTTTTAGCTGTCTTTGTCACTTGGTTGTCGAAATATAACAAGGAACGTATTTGCTATAAACAGCGATGAGAGTTGTGTATATGATCCTCTTTGAAGATCACCCCTGTTTACTATTACAACATTTCTGATTTCATAATTTACCAACTCACTTAAAGGTATGAAGGTAATTCTTTAATGCAGTTTTCGGGATACTATTGACGGTTAAGATGGTACTTTCTTTAAAGTTAAACTTTTGCTTATCCTGAGCATTCTTTTATATTTTTGGCCATAGTTTAAAACTAACCAAAGGTTGTCCATTGATTGTGGATTTATATACATTATAATTACGTGTAAAAACAAAGTAGGAATTTTAACAATCCCTGCTTTCAAGCTGTGGTAAAAATGAAGTACGTTGCTTACTTTGTTAGCTTTGCGCGCCATCTGCTGGCTGAGGACTAGGTCATGATGATGCCTTCCTTAATTTAAGCTGTAACACTATTAAAATGATTCAACCAATTTTATATTTACGATTCCATTTAAGCAGGTAGCCAGTTTGTAAGATCCAAGCCAAAGTAACACTTCCTATGATATCAAATGCCTTTTTTTCTCTTTATCAAACTACTGTTGTCTCAAGTATCCGTTTTACTGTTGTACAGAGTATGAGAATTAGAAGAGATAACAGAGGTCTTTTCCAGCTATTTTCAGGCAAGGAAACTGAGGTCCTGAAAAGACTTTTTTTTTACTGTACAGTGGAAGTAAGGTTCTTTCCAAACAATAATTTTCCTGTTCAATTCTTGCGGCATTGTCACAAGGTTTCTTAACCACACCCTGTTCAGATTTTGGACCAAATAATTCCTTATGGTAGAAGACTGTCTCTGCATTGTAGGATGTGCAGTAGTATCCCTGGCCTTCAGCACACCAGATGCCAGGATTACACCTCAGTTGTGACAGCCAATCTATAAACATTGCTAAATGCAGGTGGGGCTCAAAAGTCTTCCCTAGTTGGAAATCAATGCATTATCGTAATCTCTTACCTGACACAGTTTTCTGCCAGATACTACAGTTCTAAATTAAAATACATCCAAACACTGTGGTGCAGAGACAATACTGTATACATAGCTTGTTTATCAAATAAAAACGTATCCAAAGTTCGTCCACAAAAAGGGGGAATTAAAAAGGAGAAAAGAAACTCCACAAGAATTTCAGAATTTATTTTGTTTTATTCTGTTTGGGATTTTTGAATGAACTGAGAAGGGATTGGTAAATTGTCTATAGGGAAGGGAAATTTAATCAGGTTCTCAGTAGTTAAAGATATGCAGCTTATGTCATATATTCTCATTTAGAAAAACATGTTTAGAAAGGAAAAACTTTAGAAATTGTTTTTAAATTTTTCTTTCAAGTCTGTCATAAAATTATTAAAGGAAAGAACTAGGGATTATTTAGTTACAAACCCAAAATAGCAAATATAAGCACAAATGAATAGAGAAAAGCAGTAAACTCAGGTTTAGTTTATTTGACAATTTAGATTTCACCTCTAATAAAGTTGTGTAGAGTTAGTAACTTCTAGTATCAAATTAACAAAGGAACTCTAGTTACTAATTTCTATAAAATTACTGTGCTTTTTTAAAAAGATGTACATTCACTTTCTTTTGCCTTTGCTTTTCTTTCAAACAGGTATATGTGTAATAGCTTTCTCTTTTGCAGCCTTTTGTAGTTACCTTTTATAATGAATAGGCATTTAACAAATTATTTTTAAATTAATGATGTGCTGTAGTTTCCTGATGTTTTAATTAGTTCTTAATTAAAAGGATCTTCAAAATTAAGTCAGCTAAAATAGTAAAGCCAAAAAGGAAACTTTAAAAAAAGCTACTGAAAATAAAATTAACAGGACACTAGTGAACATTGGCATACCACTTTAAATTTTACAAAATGAATTCACAGATGTTATCTCATTTCATTCTCAAAGCAATTTGCCCAGAGATACACAGCTGGCAAGTAAGTGGCTTATAACCACTTACCTGTAAGGGACATAAACCTAGATCTCATGACTAAATTAATCTTTGTTTCACTATGCCATATTGCTTCTCCTATATATATATATATTACTTGTAAATTCTACTTCAGAAAGTATTATTTTACATTAGCCTAAAGTCTACTGTGGAAAGAATAAAGACAGTTCTGATCAGAATCGAGAAAAATAATGGATTATATGTATATGTTTATTTGAAAATAAAAGTGGTATCATTTATATCTGTCAGCCCACTGTGAAAATTAGAATTATCAGTGAGACTGATTTGGTGTTACTCAGGAAGAAAAATGTTACTTCAAAAGATGCTTTGCACACCCTAGCATTAGGGAAGAGGATTATAACCCTTTTTTTAGAAGGAGCTGTGACATGTGAGCAAATAATGTTTCCATGATCCATTTCCAAAGTAAAGCAGGCATACTAACACAGGGAGTGTTAAAATTGTAAAAATTCATGTTAATTTTGGTGAAAAAAGCAAAGCAAATTAGTTTAAAACTTTGAGGATTATTTTCTTTTTGATGTGGCTTTTTGGGGTTTATTTCTTTTAAGATTTATGATTTTAGTGTATTCAGTAAAATGAAAAGTTTATGAATATAGAACAGGATGATTTTAATAACTAATTTTTACAAATATGCACTTTGATTTTTTTTTAACCAATTCACATAATATTTTCACAAATACTGAGTAATGTATTCTTCACAGCATTGTTCAAGACTTGCATTTGGTGATGAGCAACACTGGGTTTAAGAAAGTACTATATCCATTTGTTAAAATTCCATGCTGATGTAGTCTGATTAGTTTAAATCCTGAGCCTGAACTAAGCTGCACTGGTGACTAATTTACAATTAAAGTAATTTATATAAAATATACTTAAAATACAAAAATTATATTTCACATTGTGTATCGTTTTTGCTCGTACATCTAATTACGATGTCTACTTTCCAAATTACAGTCTGCTGCAAATCCTGAGACTCCAAACTCAACCATCTCCAGAGAGACCACCACCCAGTCTTCATCAGCTGCAACCAGCCAAGGCTATGTTTTACCAGAAGGCAAAATCATGCCAAACACTGTTTTTGTTGGTGGAATTGATGTTAGGGTATTGTATTCATCTCTCATTTTTACCTTAAATACTTTATGAATAATGGGATTTGGGCCCTGTTACAAACTTAAGGTTTTTTAGCACTTGATGGAGGTTTTGAATTGGATTTACATTTGACCCATAGATATTAAAATATCTTTGACAAAGAACTGTTGGTCATTTGGGGATAAATGGGAGAGACATTTTCACATCAAACCTTCTTTGTAGTAAAACTGAAATTTTTGGATGCTGAATTTTTACTTTTGAAGTTCAATTTTTTTTCATAGATGGATGAAACTGAGATTAGAAGCTTCTTTGCTAGATACGGTTCAGTGAAAGAAGTAAAGATAATCACGGATCGAACTGGTGTGTCCAAAGGGTGAGTAATTTTATAAAAAATACCTGAACTCTAGCCACCTGTAGAGTATCAGAGACTTCAAAACTGATATTCTGACACTTGTATGAATGAAATTTGTTGCCGTGTTAATTTCTTTCATGTAGAGGATAAAAGTTTATTGCCAGCCCTTCTATTTAATCATTTTTCTTATGTTTGTTTTTAAATATCTCCAATCTTTATTTCATACAAATGAATTAATCAGTTTTCTCAAAGAATTGCTTTCTTCATACATCGCATAGTATCTTAAATTTTAACCATCTTGTCATCTTAGTGAGTTAAATTCAGGTTCACAGATAGGAAATTTTTGTTAATAAAGTTTTCACACTACCCTAATCTTAGCACATTTTGACATAGTTCAGATTAAGAAAAAGTAGTATTTGTAGAGGATCTGTCATGTACATCTTAACAGTTACCTTATAGTATATTATCGTTTGTCATGATCATTTCTATATATAGAATACTAGAAGTTCTGAACCATGTACTGTATGATGGTGATTTTATACTTTTATCTGTCTTTATAGCTATGGATTTGTTTCATTTTTTAATGATGTGGATGTGCAGAAGATAGTAGAAGTAAGTAATAGAAAAATTCCTTATTTTATTGATACAGTGTTTAGTGTTGAGTAATATACTCAGTCTTGTAGAAAATTTGGAGAAAGTTACACTTTCTGTTGAAAAGGTAAAATTTCTGTTCAAAATCCAAACTTAGAGTAACTTCACATAACTTGTTAGAACCTGTTTATTTTTGACTGGGCACCTACCTAGGTTCATTAACTATAGACAGGAAGGGTTGGAGACAGGTTCATGAAAAGTTTTTGGTCAGCTTTCATTTGATGCCTCTTGACACTGATTTAGAGTAGTAAGGGTAAGTAAGGTAGCTTCATGGTGACTAATTTTAATTTGATGTGTAGTTATCACTGATCATCTATGATAAGAACTTCAGAAGACTTCAGGTGTTTACCCAAGTTTTGGAAGTAAAGACTTGAAAATTGATCCCAGTTTTGTTACTGTTTTATTTTCAGTCACAGATAAATTTCCATGGTAAAAAACTGAAACTGGGCCCTGCAATCAGGAAACACAATTTATGTGAGTAGAAAAATTGTTCTTATTGACATGTGTAGCTTTTCAAAGAACTAAAAATAAGCTGTTTTCTTTTTGCTTTTTAAAAAGGTGCTTATCATGTACAGCCACGTCCTTTGGTTTTTAATCATCCTCCTCCACCACAGTTTCAGAATGTCTGGAGTAATCCAAACACTGAAACTTATATGCATCCCCCAACTACAATGAATCCTGTAACTCAATACGTTCAGGTAAGAATTGTTTACGTTCCTATTCTCTTGTTTATTGTAATCATCATACCCTCTGTGGAATTATATCCACAGTTTCTATAGTAAGTGGTAATAGAATCCCTGTTTGAACACTTTGAGTGACAGGAAATTTATTACTTTTGTTCGAAATTTCTTATTCTTAGTGTTCTTTGTATGAGCTAAAAAATAGTTTGTCTTTATCTTAGAAATGACCTCTGTAGACACATGAACAAATCTCTTCCTTTTTACCCCCATGTAATTCCTAAAGTATTTGAAAGCAGCTTTCCTTTTATGTCTGCCTAGTTTATTCTTTTCTAAGGTTGGCAATTTATCTAGCTATTCTTTATCTGCAATGATTTCCAGATGCCTCCTCATATAAATTGCTGACTTCTTGATATAGTCTGATTCTGGAAAGGGTAGATTTCTGATGTGTTTTACTCTATCCATAAAATCTGTGAGTTTCTGGCATATAATTTTTCTGATCCTGGTTTGATACTTAAAGTTGGGTTTGACATACTATTACTTATTGATGATAAATAATGTTTATTTTCTTAGTTCATTTTACTTATATCTTAGTTTAAAAGACATTTTCTTTGCTGGAAAATGAAGTAATATTAATGAAATCGTTTTCTTATCACTTATTGATGATAAATGTTTATTTTCTTAGTTTATTTTACACATCTTAGTTTAAAAGACATTTTCTTTGCTGGAAAATAAAGTAACAAAATAGTAGTGAAATAGTTTTCTTCAGTGTCTCTCATTTGTTGACATTTTCCATGTATTTGAAATGTGTAAGGTATATCTTTACTTTTTCCTTCTCTGAACAATGGCTAGAAAAAAGGCCCTGCTTGTTTCTAACATTTACTGTGAGCCATAGCTGAATCTGGGTGTATTCACGTTTGCTGCTACCTATACATTTTCAGTCAATAAGTATTTATTCAAACATGTTGACATTATGCTGTCTCTGCCAGTTTTGGATAATATACTGAAAAATTACATAATTTTTCAAAATGAAGTACAAAAAAGCCATGAAATCTGTAGAACTACGTACTACCCTATAATATTGTTAAATACAAAACTGTCTATAGAAGTATTTCGACAAAGAAATAGCAAATGCATTAATTTAACTTACATTGAAATCTGTCTTAATAGAGCTTTATCACCACTGTAAAAAATAACTTCTGGGTGGGAATAATTACACAGTATAAATAAGGTAATCTTTGCCTGGTGAAATAGTCACTACTTTTGTCATTTGTCTGTTCTCCCTCCTGACCCAAAGGGTAGCACTTGACAGAGTATTTCTTGTTTATGAAGCCAATCATTCATTTAGAATTCTGCATTGTTGTGTATAGAAAAATGATTAAGATTTAAAAATTTTTCATATTTTTGTTATATTGGGAATGATATTTCTAATTTTTTAAAAATGTTTTACCTGATTAATTCTTTCTGTAAACTTTGTTTTCAGGCATATCCTCCTTATCCAAATTCACCAGTTCAGGTCATCACTGGGTATCAGTTACCTGTGTATAATTATCAGGTAATTTAAGAGGGAGCAAAATGATTTACTTTTAGATATTGTAGAGTCCTTTAACTTGTTTATGCAAATTACCTGAATAGTTTGTCATTTTAAACTAGTGAAATGTACCTGAAATTTAAGGAAAAAATTTGAATTCGTCTAGAATTACAGAGTAATATTTTGACAGGAATGTACTTAGCAATAACTTTTCTCTAGAACAGTTATTTGAGATTTGGTGTCCCCTTTTATATTTCAGCATGTATTTTTTCATCTTGGCTGTCAAATAGCTGAAGCATCCAGACTGACTTTTATCAATTTTTTAGGGAGAAGAGTGAAATAAAATTATTACCCAATTCTTAGAACATAGAGTTCAAATTTTATATAATGGTGTTTATTTTAGCTGGCTGCCTCGCAGTAGTAGTTCTCTGAATATCTTTTTGTAGATACCACTATATTTATGACTCATAATTATATCTGTGTTAATAAATTCATGGAACTTATGTCTTTGAGATTTCCACAATGCCAGCTCCAGAAAGTTAGGAAAAAGGTGAGGTTTTATATATGGAAGTAACAAGAACCTCCTCAGGGATTATAAACAATAAAGTACTCCTTTTTTCCCTTCTGTTTCTTTTATCATAATAACAAATTAAAGGAGCCAACATGATAAATACTTCAATATTGTGTATCTCATGTGTTTTTGAAAATGTATAGGAATATTTGAATAATTTTGATTTTCTTTTTTTTTTTCTTTTTTAAGATGCCACCACAGTGGCCTGTTGGGGAGCAAAGGAGTTATGTTGTACCTCCGGTAAAGTGAATTAGCTAAACATACATGTCTGTTCTTTATTTTAAAGTATTTTTTTTGTTTAACTATATTTCTTGATTTTTTGCCATGTCATATATGCCTGTGAATATTTTTAAATGGTTCTTTATATTAATGTGTTATGTTTTGTTATTTTCTTATTAACCCAATTATAAACTCCCATGGGAGTAACTGTGCCTTTTCCTGTCAGGTTTTTGTGTGCTTAAGCAATGGCTGGTCAACATATAAGTATTCAGTTACTGGTTGATAGACTATATAATCCAAGAAAGGTAGTATTAATGTAGCTTTAGAATTAGTATGTATCTGCCTAGAATCTGCCTCTGGCTTTTACCAGCTGTACAAAATTCGTTGAAGAGAAACAAATGTTTGACAGAAATGTTTTGTTGTTAATTACTGTTAAATAAGAATAAGTCTAAAACACCCAAGCTTTCATCAGGATGGAAATTTGAAGGATATAGTAGGTGTCAGAATTTTCAAACACTTCCTTACTACATTAGTTTCTTAGGATCCTACTCTGATTATGTTGATACCTAGAAGACATTTTAAAACAAAGCCTACCTTACTGTATTTCAACTGTTCATTGAAAACAAAGTTTCTGAAATAATATAATGGAATTTCAATACAATCTACATTGAAACTTTCAATACCAGGTCACCTTTTTGAAGAATAAATAGGTGGCTTTTACATGTATCTGTCTATTTAATTATACTTCTGTTATTTTAAATATAGGCTTATTCAGCTGTTAACTACCACTGTAATGAAGTTGATCCAGGAGCTGAATTTTTGCCAAATGAATGCTCAATTTGTGAAGCTACTCCACCATCTGGAAATGGCCCACCAAAGGCAAACATCTAGTTTTGTTTATCAATATATATATATTTCATATTTATTTTTTTGAGTTTTAATAATGGTTTTTTGAGAATCAAGCATTTTGCCCAAATTTAAAGATGAGAACCATAAATTATAAATCTTAAATAATTGACTAATATTCAGCAGTTAATGTAGTTGGTGAAATTTCAGATACCCTGAATTTTCAATGTATATATAAAGTTTCTGATTCATCAGTCCTTTTCTATATTCCAGTTCACTAATTTTTAAAAATCATACTTTAATAGTTATTAATATGATTTGGCAGAATGCTATGGGAGTGTTTTTTTCAAGAATTCTACTCTTTAAAAGAGGAATTAATATGAATTATATGTACCTTTTCTTTTACAACAGTTTTGCTATTTACTTAGCTAAACAGTGAAACACATTATGGTATTCTCTCCATAACATTGTATGTGGCAGTAGTTCTCAACAGTGGTGAAGTCAGTGGTAATTATTCAAATACTGAAAGAGAGATGGTTGTTTTTTTTTTTTTAGTCATTAGAGCAAATTTCTATAATAATCTTGAAACACATACATTCTATTAAATGGGTGGGAGTGTGGAAGTAGTTGATGTGCTGGTAATACGTATAACACCGAAGGAGTCCCATTGGAGTGTTCCTTGATTTGATAACTGATTTAAAAATGTGAATGAATATTAAAATAGCTTACAGTATAATACCAGGTTTTGTCCTGAGTATTTTTTCTTGATCTGTTGGTGTTCACTTAGAGATTTAACCAATTCAGCTTTTTAAACCAGTATTCTATCACTAAGGTTCTAAAATAATTCTTTGATATTTCAGAACACTTACATATACTTAGTGATATGTGGTAAGAATTATGATTCACATTTTTATGAATTCCTCTTTTTTTGTCGAGACAGAGTCTTGCTGTGTTGCCCGTGCAGTTGTGTGATCTTGGCTTACTGCAACTTCCGCCTCCTGGGTTCAAACAATTCTCCCTGCCTCAGCCTCCTGAGTGGCTGGGATTACAGATGCCCACCACCACACCCAGCCAACTTTTGAATTTGTTAGTAGAGACAGGGTTTTGCCATGTTGGCCAGGCTAGTCTTGAACTCCTGACCTCAGGTGATCTGCCAGCTTCAGCCTCCAAGAATGCAGGGATTATGGCATGAGCCACCGCACCTGGGCTCTTTTAACACTTTTTTTTTTTTGCGTTTATTTAGAAATAAACTAATATGGATGGGTGTGGTGGCTCATGCCTGTAACCCCAGTACTTTGGGAGGCCAAGGTGGGTGGATCACGAGGTCAGGAGATCGTGACCATCTTGGCCAACATAGTGAAACCCTATCTCTGCTAAAACACAAAAAGTAATTGGGCATGGTGGTGCACACCTGTAGTCCCAGTTACTTGGTAGGCTGAGGCAGGGGACTAGCTTGAATTGGGGAAGTGGAGGTTGCAGTGAGCTGAGGTCGTGCCACTGTACTCCGCGCCAGCCTGGTGACAGAGCAAGACTCCATCTTAAAAAAAAAAAAAAAAAGGAAATAAACTAACATATTCATTAAACCATTAAAAAAAAAAACTACCCTTCTACCCTTATTAAGAGTGAGAGAAAGAAATCGTCTTCATATTACTGAAAACTTCTGTGTTTCAGAAATCTGTGGACCGAAGCATACAAACAGTGGTATCTTGTCTGTTTAATCCAGAGAACAACAGACTGAGAAACTCTGTTGTTACCCAAGATGACTACTTCAAGGTATGAAAGGAATAGTATGCATAACTAAAAAGCACACTTATTAGCTTTCAAGTATCTGTTTTCCTTGTGGTATATGTATTTTGAGATTTCTTAGAGCATTTAATTGAACTGTTGGCATTTGGTTGTAACCCAGTAAACGAGTGTATTTCATTTGGCAGTGTATTTTCTGCTCTGAACCTTGATGTAATGTATCTTTACAGAAGAATCCTTCAGCAGAAATTTGTAATTGAAAGGGTTTACTAAAGAAGAGAGTTAGTTGACTGGTTTGACCAAATAGTAAAAGAAAATTTTAGGTGTAGAAAACAGATCTGGGCCGGATGCATTGGCTCAGGCCTGTAATCCTAGCACTTTTGGAAGCTGAGGTGGGTGGATTGCTTGAGCTCAGGAGTTGGGAGACCAGCCTGGGGAACATGACAAAACCCCATCTCTATAAAAAATACAAAAATTAGCCAGTTGTGGTTGTGCATCCCTGTAGTCCTAACTACTCCAGAGGAGGCTGAGGTGGTAGGATTGCTTGAGCCTGGGAAGTTGAGGCTGCATTGAGCCATGATCATGCCACCGTACTCCAGCCTGGGAAACAGTGAAAACTTGTCTCAAAAAAAAAAAAAAGAGACACAACTTAATATATGAATATTGGACTAAAGAGAAAAGAAATGGTTTACTCAGATTATGTACCTGAACAGTGTGAAGGGAGAAAAGGGAAGCGGTAAAAAGTTGAGTAGAAAGAAGGGGAAGTTGATCCAGAGTTGGTGAAGTGGGAGAGAATGTGGGTAGTTGAATTTCAGATCTGATTTCTGATCCTGCTTTTTATCTAGTTGGATAGATCACTTAAATCTTACTAAGGCTTCAGTTTTTACAAGTCTAAATAATGAGAAAGTACTGAACATTTCTGGGTCCCTGTAATTCTAAGTGTATGAATATGAAAAAGAACTAACTTGGTCTGTCCAATGGGAGATGATATGGTTACTAAAGGGAAGGTGTTTTTTAAATAATAAATTTATTGAAATATACAATTGAGATACCTATAATACAATTTACCTATTTAAAGTGTACATTTCACTGGTTTTCATATATTGAGTTGTGCAACCATGACCACAATCAATTTTAGAGTGTTTAAATCACCCCAAAAATGACCCCTCTGCCTTAGCAGTCACTGCTGTTTTCCCCCACCCTGTGTAGCCCTAGGTAACCACTAATTTACTTTCTTTCTCTAAGGATTTTCCTGTCCTGGACATTTCATGTATATGAAATCATACATAATGTGGCCTTTTCTGACTGGCTTTTTTCACTCAGCATACTGTTTTCAAGGTTCATCAATAATTCTAGCACATATCAGTACTTCATTACTTCTTATTTATGGATATTACTCATTCTGTTTAACCATTTATCTTTTAAAGACATTTCAATGATTTCCACTTTTCAGCGATTAGATATAATGCTGTGAACATTCAGGTTCAAGTTACTGTGTGGACATATGTTCTTATTTCTCTTACATATGAATTTGGGAATGGAATTGCTGAGTCCTATTTAACCTTTAGTGGAACCGCCAGAATTTGTCAAATCTGGCTACACACTTTATGTTCAAAAGGAAATGTTTAACCATCACTTTGTGTCTTAAAACAGGAGGTAGACTAGCTTTTTTTTTTCATCTGTGAATGGATCTAGGATTAAGCTTAAGCCTTTTTAAAGGGTTATCTTACAGACCTCCTGTGTAATGTAGAGTAGAGACATATAGCAGAATTAAGTTAACATCTTTGTAACAGTGAGTAAACATTTAAAATTGACATTGGTTCTCTTGTTGCTTCATTCTACATAGTATAATTTAGAAAAGAACTGGAATTGTACATCAGCTTACTTTGCCCAAAGTTCTGATGGTTACATAGGTGTCTACAGTAGTACTTAAATGATTTTCAAAGAAGAAGATAGTCTTTTGGGTTTTTTTTTGTTTTTTGAGGTGACTTCATTTGGTTACCTAGGCTGGAGTGCACTGTCGCAGTCACAGTTTATTACAACCTCAAACTCCTGCATGCAAGGGATCCTTCTGCCTCAGCCTCCCAGATAGTTAAGGACTACAGACATGCACCACTGCACTTGGCTAGTTACAAAGATTTTTTTTTTTTAAGAGACAGAATCTTATTATATTGCCTTGGCTGGTCTTGAACTCCCAAGCTCAAGGGATCCTCCTGCCACAGCCTCCCAAAGTGCTGGGATTACAGGCATGAGCCACCATGCCCAGCTCAGAAAATAATTTTTAAACTTGAGTTCTCACCTGTTACTAGACAAAAGACTCCCTTTAAACTCCCAGAGTTTTCTGCTCCTTTGAGATAGGAATCAGAAGTTGGCATCCTACAGTTGTCTGACACCTAGACCTATTTTGATTGATTGCATATTGTTATATTGAATTTGAATGTGTGAGGTATTTTTGAATGTATTTACTAGTTCATAGCTAATTCCACTCTATATTGTCTTAATTCTTTAGCCCCTTCCTAATCTTGTTTCCTACATGACCTTTGAAGATACATGTTGGTGACCAGTTTTCTAGATTTTAACCTAAATAGGATATCACTCTTTTGACAGATAGGTAACATCTAGGAGCCACTTTTATTTATATGACAGTGAAACTTAACTGTGCTCTTTTTCTAGGACTTAACTTTGTAGAAAAGAAAATACTATTATGTTATTACTGGTTTGCTCAGTCTCATTCCTCCTTGTAAGGCTTCTCACTTCCATCTCTCTACACATCCATAGGCAACGTAGAGTGAAAAGAAAGTTTTGCTTGCATGTATTTTAAATTTTTCTCTTCCTTTCTAAAGAATTAGGTATCTTCACGGGTTAATGATATGTCTTTAAATGCCAAAACTTCCATCTTTTAACCTCTGAAATCATGAAATTTCAGATTGGAGAGCTGTTTGCAAGCTGTGGTCCTATTAGATGCAGTTCAGTTAGTGAAAACAGTATTTTTTAGTTATATTTTCTACCAGTTGTCTTTGGGACATTACTGCAAAATTATTAAGAAGTACATAAAATGATACTGAGTCTAAGTCCTCTTATTTCTGAGTTTACTGGGATTTTTTTTTAATTGATTTCTTTTTTAACTGAACTGTTGAATAAAACTAGCCATCTTGGTACATTTGTTATCTCAGTGTTCAAAAATGATTCTCAAAAAGAATCACCTTTTTTTCTTATTATTTATAATGTTTAAACCCAAAACAAATGGTTTAAGTTTTTGACAACTTTTAGATCCATAGTAGTAATCAGAAATTTTCGGTAAAGTAAAAGGATTCTTTCTGTCTTTTCCAGGATAAAAGAGTGCATCACTTTAGAAGAAGTCGGGCAGTGCTTAAATCTGTTTGATCCTCTCAGCTATCTAGTTTCATGGGAAGTTGCTGGTTTTGAATATTAAGCTAAAAGTTTTTCACTATTATAGAAATTCTGAATTTTGATAAATCACACCAAACTTCCTGTATAATTTGTGTTATTAGACTGTCTAGTTTTATCTTACATTGAAACTGTTCATTAGATGTTTATTTAGAAACTGGTTCTGTGTTGAATATATAGTTGAAAGTAAAAAATAATTGAGACTGAAAGAAACAACTTTAAGATTTAGCTGCAAGAATTTTTTAAAAATTGAAATTGGCATTTTAAGTGTTTAAAAGTAAATACTAATTTTCAAAAAAGTTTTTTTTTAACATCTATTTTGAAAGGTCAGAATTTTAATAGTCTGAGTATAAGCATTTCACTTCTCCAACAAGTACCTGTGAACAGTACCGTATTTACAATATTGAGCTTTGTGTTTATGATTTGTCTAGAAATTTACCACAAAAGCAGAATTTTTAAAACTGCATTTTTAATCAGTGGAACTCAATATATAGTTAGCTTTATTGAAGTCTTCCTTCTCTAAACCCAGTAAAACAGATTCTAAGCAGTCAAATCAGTGGGTCAGTGTTTATTCAAAATATTTTATCGTTTATCTAGAATCCACACATATATATCCTATTTCATTGGGATAGTAATTAGGATAACTAAAATTGTGGGCCTAAGTTTTTAAAGAATCCAAGAAAAACTAAACTTTACTAGGTACATAAGCTTTTCAATGAGTTACCATTCTTTTTTGTAAAAAAATTTTTCTTTGAAATGCTAAACTTAATGGCTGTATGTCAAATTGTGCAAAATACTGTTATTGAAGAATGCTGCAACTTTTTTTATGTCACTTAAAGGTTAATCAGAGTATCTGAAAGAAATTGTTTTTATAAAAGTATTGAAATATTAGTTACCTACTATAAATTTTTATTTTTGTCTTTTAGCCTGTTATATTTCCTTTTGTAAAGTAAAATATGTCCAGAATAGTCAAAAGTAGGTAGTATTGGTATTTCTGAACCACAAAAGTTGTTTAATAAGTGTATCTCAAGAATATGCTGAAGTTAACGTCGTTTGTAGATTAGCTGGTGTCCTTGTTTTACATTGTGACGCACAACTAGAGCACCAGAGCCCTTTTGCTATACCCACAGCCTTCTTTTTTCCAGCCTCTGTTACTAGTCTTTCAGGAGGTTTGCTCCGAGAACTGGTGATATAAAGAATGGAAGCAGCTTATGAGCAGTTCAAGGGCCAAGCCCGGGAATTGTTTCCCTTAGAAAAGGTATTATATACCATTGCTACCAGTGCTAGCCAGGGTACCCATTGGTGGTACCATTGCTGCCAGTGGGATATAATACCTTTCTAAGGGAAACAGTTTTTATCAGTATCATTTGATCTGCCATGGACATGAGTTTAAAGTGGCTTTCTGGCCCTTCTTTCAATGGCCTCTTCCCTAAAACCTGGAAACTAGTTACGATGGGCCATGTTAATAGTGCCCACTGGGGTCTGTAATTCCTAATTTTCATTCTGAATCTGAAGGAAAGAGTCTTTTAAATTTAGAATTAGAGAGCTTTATTACACCTCAGAATTTGAAAGTGCCCTGAGTTTGTCCTTTTAAAAATTCTCCGTGGTCTTGATTTTATTTTTGGTGCTGTAACATTCTGACATATATCATTCTGTAATTAAATCTCCAGCTTACTATAATGATACCTATATTCTAAAGAGCTAATTCTAATTACTCCAGTATTACATGACCTTAAGGAAAAGTAAGCAAATAAACTTTTGTCTTTTACTTTGTTGGAGTGAAGTATTTAAAAGAGTAAGGTAAAAGAGATAAAGTCCTGAACCTTTCAAAATGGAAAATTAATTCTAAACTTAGAAATATGTTTCTACTACCTATTGCTGATACTGTCTTTGCATAAATGAATAAAAATAAACTTCAAAAATGTTTTTGGCTTTCTGATGTAATATCTAAAATGATGGGGAATTAGGTGGGAAGTGTGTATCAAGGTTTTAGATTTCTTAAAATGCAGAAGTATAAAGTTCATTTTACTAGTCTGGCAGTTAGCTAATGAAAGCAAATTTAGGTACGAAGAAATTTAAGAGGTACATCAACAGCAGTTCATCAATGCTGACGAACACAACATCTGACTCTGCTATCTCATGGCTAAGGTCCCTTTAATTTTGGACCCTATGAAACTATTTTATCTTATTTGATTGATTGATTTTTGAGATGGAGTCTCACTCTATTTCCCAGGCCAGAGTGCAGTTCTCGGCTCACTGCAACCTCGCGTCCCGGGTTCAAGCAATTCTCCTGCCTCAGCTTTCTGAATAGCTGGGACTACAGGCGCATGCCACCACACCTGGCTAATTTTTTGTATTTTTAGTAGGGACTGGGGTTCACTGTGTTAGCCAGGATGGTCTCAATCTCCTGACTTGGTGATCCATCCACCTCGGCCTCCCAAAGTGCTGGGATTACAGGCATGAGCCACCATGCCCAGCCGAAACATTTTGTCTGCTGTATACTTTGGGCCTAATCTCTAGACCTTTTATTTTGGGGAATTGCAGTTGCCTAGTAGAGCTTAATTTTTCGTATTCCATGTACATATGGATGCAATTAAAAAAACCAGTACTTTATCTCTTCTAGCTCTAGGTCTAGTACTCTCAGCTCTATAAGCTGAAGCCAGTTTAGAGGAACTTCTCCCCTCAGATGCTCTTATATTTGTCGATAATAAACTTACTCATAACCAGAAAGTTGACTCCCAAGGTTCTGCAGGGGACCAAACAGTGCTTTCTGTATCACCAAAGATTAAATTGTGATGTTTAGTGTCTAACAGTAGGCTAAAAGTAATTCTTAAATGTGCATTTGTGTATATATGTATACATATGTGTGTCTAGATACGCATGTATCTGTGGTTACATACTAACCATTACCCAGAATATTTGGTTATACCTGGTCAAGCTGAGTAAGTTTATAGTATTTTCAGACCCCAAAACTAGACTACATGTATCTTAAGATAGTTGCTTTACATCAGCTTATCTCAAGCATGTTTGTAGTTTAGTACTACCACAAAATTGTTAACACAAAATCAAATCTTTGGAATTGGAAAACCATTCAGCAGTTTTTTGTAAAAAGTTCAAGTTACAGCAAAATCAAGCAACTCCAAAAAGGTTGGTCACCTCTATAAGTGTATTCTGCATGATGTTTCTTTCTTTTTCTAAAATCAGATTACCTTTAATTCAAAATAACTTCAAAATTGGTAGTGCCTGTCTTGCAAGGAAGCCATTGACTTTTAAAAATAACCACAGCGGTTCCCTCTAGTTGTAAGGCACCTCTAGCCCCTCTTCACTAAAATTATCTTGTCTGTCTTTAAAGGTAAACTCATAGAAATGGGCTGCCACGTTGCTTAATCGCCTTGCCTTTCATTGCTGTCATTTGAGGGTAATAAGGAGCAGCAATGATAAGGCAGCATGCCACTCTTGCTTTCACAAAGATGGCAATAGAGAAGGTGGGGAAACACAAGGGAGGGAAAAGCAGCAGTATTTTCCATTGACCAAGTCTTGCGAATAGGACCAGCTGTTGAGTATGATCATTTGGAATCCCTGAAACACTTCTTCTAGATGAGGATTGCTCTTGTACATATTTCGATAACTGTGTAATCTAGCCCTTCCCAACATTATGTGTAGTATGTCTGTGTATGTAACTGATTGTTGTGAGCAATTCCTCACCACCCGTCAAAGACGTGAGTTTTCCATCTGTAGGCAGTATATTTGGTAGTAGAAAACAATAAACATAAGAAGTTCAAACTATACACATGCATTTTTGAATGCTCATGCAAAATATTCAATCTGCATAGCAAAGAAATGATAGGTAATTCTACATTGCATTTAAAGTTAAAAACATCTGTCCAATATGGCTATAGCTGTGGGCCAATCCCAAGAAAATGCAAAAAAAATTGTCTCCTGGTACAGAAGTTGAAACTACCACTGTACAATTAAGCTCTATGGTAGCTATATTTTACATTTTTAACTGGTCTGAAACAAAGTTTTCTAGTTGAGTCTCTAGTTCATTTTCCCAAGGCAAGACGTGGTATTTTATATGCACCTCCATTAAGGCTGCATGCCAGGAATGTGCCTTTTCCCACGTACAAAACTTCCAGATACCAGTTCACTAGGTCTTTAACGATAGAATAAATGCTGGCAGGACTGGGATATTCAGGTCTTGAAAGCTCTTTATAAATTTGAAACAATAGTAACATTTCAAGCACTTGGGAAAGTTGGAGGTTGTAATCCTTAATTAGTTCTTTTTTACAGAAAACAAATCTAGCAAAAGTACATTCAGACTCTAATCACATCTATTGTCTTTGCCCAAAATAAAATGGATAGAGACACACTCCATTCTGGCTCAATCTTAGTTGAAGCTCTACTATAGAAAAAAGGCACAGTTGATACTGATACAGCCAGGCCAGCTGTTTAAGTGGACATGTCCTCTTTGCCTTTGCACATTTGTTTAAAAATTTTGATATAACTCTTCCTGCTTCCTCCTCCATACCCTCCATAAATCTGACTGGGCCAATAAGAATGCAGCAAGATAATTTAAAATGCAGAAGACATTTTCTCTTTGTTTTTACCTGTGATGATCCTTGTTTTTACCTGTGATGATCCCCTACCTAGTGTTGGAACAGCTTCACTGAGTAAAATCTGAACAGTGTTTAAGCAGTACACCTGCTATATGAGAAAAGCTTGACCCTGTACTTTTTTTTTTCCTGCACATGACTTGGTTGCTGCTCATCATTCTGGTTGGTGATGTGTCTGTCTTTGACAAAAAACCCATACACTCACCATCCAAGGTTGTATCCATGATTAGATCAGGCCAATATTTGATAGGGTAGGTTTCCTCAGAGATAGCAATTTTACAGGGAAATGAAAGAGTATCAGAACTATCATCGGGGTGTTTTTCGGAGATGCCAAATCCTGGGCCCCATTCTCAGATGCTCCTATTCTACTGCTCTTGATGGGCCCTGTAATCTACATGTTTAACGTGTGCCCCAGGTGATTCTCACCACTGTAACACACTTTGAGAAATACTGCCTCAGAACTCTCATATCATCTCAAGCTATCCCTGGAATTAGGATAGAAACAGCCCTGTCAGGTCCATTATGACTTTCATAAAGGATTTCATAGGCTTAATTCACTGAATTCATCTTTCCCTGCCGGCCTGTGCCTGGCAGTGCCAGTTGTCCACAGGCAGAGTGACTCATGAATGGGCTAAAATGGATTGAAAAAAAGTCTGAAAACCAAGACGTGGCCAGAAATGAGTGATAGGAGGAGTGACTACAGAGGCAAAGCTGGATTCCAAGACCAAGTGCAGGCAAGCCAAGGGGAGGGGATGAGGCTCAAGTGGCAAGGGGCAGAGTAGGTCTCGTGGAGGCAGAGACACTGTGCTTGCCTCCTGGAGTGAAGAGCTATGCCTTTGACCCACTTGACATTTTACAAACAGCATTACCCATGGTTTTTAGAAAACTATGGCCTGTCATTGCTCCTTTTCCTGCCATGGAATTAACTAATGCCTCTCATATCTTTAAGCAGGAATGATAATAACAGTATCAAAAATGTGTGGAGATCAAGTTCCAGAAATAGTCTTAGGCATTTGATAGCCATATTCATTTTGTATATGTGCTTGTATTTTAAAATTTCACATTTAATTCACTCAAAAGTATAAAAATATTTCTTTAAAGTGTAATAAAAACCCAAGTTAGCTTGAGAAATAGAACATTTCATTAATTTAAAAATATACCCTCCCTGATCACAACCTCTTTTTCCCCAAGAAGAAGAAACCACTAATTGAATTTTGGTTTAATCATCTGCGGAATAAAATGTTTCTTTTCACATGATTTTGAACTTTAAAAATACTGAAGCTTGGTTTTTTTATGTGTTTTTTGTTTTTTTGGCACATTGTTAGACTCATTTGTGTTGACTGGGAGATTGTATTTGTTTTCCCTGCTTTTTAGTTATATCAGTTGCATATTTTATGGTTTATCATTTCCCTTGCTGGGGCACACTTGGATTTTATTTTTTATTTTTCATTTTAAAATTTAAAATGTTTAAATTGTGTTGATTGGTTGATTGCTGTTACAAACTATGTTGCTATGAAAATTTGTAAATGCCTCTGATCACTTAGTACTAGAATGTCATAAAAAGAGTGAACTTTAAATTCTAGCCCCAAATACTTCCTAAGCTTGGACAGGCTTCTCACTGAGCCTCAGTTTCCTCCTTTGTAAAACAATACTAATATCTGCTGTATAAGGTTACTGTGAGGTTAAATTGGGCAACACATCAATGTGGTTAACCTCCCATCCTCCAGTCTACCCACCTGCCTCACAAGCCCACCTAAGTTTTCTCTAGCCTTTACATTTCAGTAACTAGAACTTCACAAGTGGTCTATGTGCAGAGCAGCCATGGTTTGGTGAATGGGTGGGATTCTGTGTCCTAAAATGTAGTCTTTTGTGTACCTTCTTTGGTAGTAGGAAGCAGCTCATTATGCTAGGCTCTTCAGGATATTTTCTAAAATGATTCCCTTTCTTTTTCTGAGAGGGCCTTGAATGAGTAGAACACTAATAAATGAGTGAAATAATTGTACATAGGCCAGCATCCCCTAAGCACAATTTCTGTTTTTCCTTCATAAAATGCTGGAGGTGGCAGGCAGGATTTCATATACCATTCTTCTCATCACATGCATACTCTCTGATATTTGTATAGTATTTTAGGGTTTTCACAGCTACTTCACATATAGATTTCCTTTAGTCTTCATCAACTCCTTTGAAGGGCTAGACATGTCTAGGTTTCAGGTGTGATTTTCTTAAATTACACACTCTGGGATTCAGATTAATAAGAAACTGAGACTTTACATCTGGGCCATTGCTTTTTCTACTATCTCATAGATAGCAGACTCTCCAAATTAAAGGACAGACATTTTTTTACTAATATATATTTGTTGGGATTCACCCAGGGTGGCTGGCAAAATATTAGGGAAATATTAGAGAAAGTTACAAGATTATAGTCTCAAACCTTTTGGAAGGCTGAAAGGTTTTAATGAGAATGGTCTGAAGGCAGCCAGCTTGTGCGTTAGAACTTTAAGTTATAGGGTAAAAGATTAGGATAATAAAAGCTTCCCCAGTTAAGTCTGTGTACCCCACATTCCTTTGTCTTTACTCTGTTTATTCACATAAACCTTGTGCTGGATGGCCCTCTAGGGGAGGTCAAAGGGGAATTACCCATTAGTGGTGTTTACTCTGGGCCCCTGGAACCAAGATCTTTTATCATTCGTAAAACTACTCTTTTAACCATGTTAATTATCCACAAGCATGTTGACTTAGAACCTCTGTTATTAAATCTATACTGAATCAATGAGGAGGAGCTGTGAGTGGGGGTTGGGTAGCTGCAATTGCTCTCTGAAAGCAGTTAGTGACCATCCCTAGCACACTCAACACTGTATTCTGCGTGTGAGAGTACATTTTATTCATCCATCATTGAGTCAGGACAGACCTCCACAGGTGGTGATCAGCGTCTCATGTGGTGACCCCGATGTGATCGAGGTCTCACATAATTATATATATATTTCTGGGATACATGCTACAATTTGATACTAGCATACAATGTGTGGTGCTCAAATCAGGGTAATTAGGATATTCATCATCTCAAACCTTTATAATTTCTTTGTGTGGGGAGCATTCCTAATCTTTTGTTCTACCAATTTTGAACTACACAATAAATTGCTGTTAACCATAGTCACCCTACTCTGCTGTCAAACACTAGAACTTATTCTAAGTGCATTTTTTGTATCCTGTAAACAACCTCCCTTAATCCCCATCTCACAACCGTTATGCTCTCTCTCTGTAGCCTCTGTTAACTACTGTTCTACCCTTTACCTCCATGAGATCAATTATGTTAGCTCCCACATATGAGTGAGGATAAAGATATTTATCTTTCTGTGCCTGATTTATTTCATTTAACATAATGTCGTTGGTTCCATTCATGTTGCAGATTACAGGATCTCATCCTTTTTTATTGCTCAGTAGTACTCCATTGTGTAGATGTACCACATTTTCTTTATTCATTCATCTGTTGATGGATACCTAGGTTACTTCCAAATCTTGGATATTGTGAATAGTGCTGCAATAAACATGGGAGTGCAGAGATCTCTTCAATATGGCATGCTGTTTAGGTTACTACAGCTTTGCAGTATATTTTGAATTTCACTAGTGTGATGCCTTCAGCTTTATTCTTTTTGCTCAGGATTGTTTTGGCTACTTGGAGTCTTTTTGTGGTTCCATAGAATTTTAGGATTGTTTTTTCCTAATTTCTATGAAGAAGTCTTTGGCATCACAGGGAATCAAGGTCATGACCATTCAGTCACAGGGATTGCATGAAATCTGTAGATCACTTTTGGCAGAATGGTCATCTTAACAATATTTTTCCAATCCATGAACATTGGGTGTCTGTCTACTTTTTGTGTTCTCTTTATATATTTTTTACAGTTTTCCTAGTAGAGGTATTTTACCTCATTGGTTAAATTCATTCCTAGATGCTTTATTTGGTTTTTTGTACCTATTGTAAACAAAAAACAAGCAAGCAAATGGCTTGCTTTCTTAATTATTTTTTCCTGATGGCTTGCTGTTGGTACATAGAAATTCTACTGGTTTTCATATATTAATTTTTTGAACTGCAAATTTGCTGAATTCATTTATCATTTCTAAAAGTTTTTTGGTGGAGTTTTACGGTTTTGTATATATAAGATAATGTCATTTGCAAACAGAGACAATTTGACTTCTTCCTTTCCAATGTGCATGTTCTTTATTTATTTATTTTTTCTCTTGCCTAATTGCTCTGGCTAGGACTTCTGGTACTATGCTGAATAAAAGTTGTGAAAGTGGATATTCTTGTCTGTTCCAGATCTTAGAGGAAAAGCTTTGAATTATTCCCTGTTCAGTATGATGTTGGCTGTGGGTTTGTCATATATGGCCTTTATTGTGTTCAGATATGTTCTTTTTACATCTGACTTGTGGAGAGTTTTTATCATGAACCCATGTTAAATTTTATCAAATGCTTTTTCTGCATCTGTGGAGATGATCAAATGATTTTTGTTCTTCACTCTGTTAATGTGATGTATCATATTTAAGTTGGTTTGCATATGTTCAACCATCCTGTCATTTTGTTAATTGTTTTCTGGTTGTTTTGTATATCCTTTGTTCATTTCTTTCTATCTTATTGTTTATCGTTGCAGTTTGGTAGTTTTCTATAGTGATAAGATTTGATTATTTTTCCTTTCTCCTTTGCATATCTGTTCTACCAGTGATCTTTATACTTGTATATGTCTTTATAATAGTGATTATCATCTTTTTACTTTCAGATGTAGGGCTTCCTTGAGCATTTTTTGTAAGGCCAGTCTAGTAGTAATGGAATCCCTCAGTTTCTGCTTGTCTGAGAAAGACTTTATTTCTCCCCCATTTCTGAAGAATTGCTTTGCTGGAAATAGTATTCTTGCCTGAAAATTTTTTTCTTTTAGCACTTTGAATATATCTTCCCATTTTCTCCTGGCCTGTAAGGTTTCTGCAGAGAAATTCACTGTTAGTCTAATGGAGATTCCCTTATATGTGACTTATGCTTTTCTCTTGGTTTTGTAGAGAAAGACTTTCATCTGCATCTGAGTTTTAGTGTGCCAGCTGAGAAGCATGTAGTGACTCTGTTTCAAGATAGATGCAGTGGTATGGCCTCATGCAGCTTCTTTAGCTGCAGTCAACATCAGCAGTAGCTGTGGGTACCTCAGTTGCCTAGGCAATAAAACTTTGTGGTAGTGGGGGTGGCATAGGTTGTTAATATCCTCAGTGTCAAAGGCTTTGGGGGTTTTCTTTATTTTCATATTCCACACATTGGGGAGATTTAGACTAGAGTATCCCTTTTGGAGTCAGGTCTGACATGGCCTATAAGTAGCTGTAGCAGTGCTGGGTTCCAGGTTTAGGTGTTCAGAATGGTTATGATGCTAGGGTCCTGGACTCAAGGTCTCATGAACTTTTTGTGGCACTTGGGTCTTGGGGTGCTTGTTTGTTCTCTGTGGTAAGGTTAAATGCAGGTTGCCCAAAGAGCCAGGATCTGTGACTCTGAGGTACCCCCTAGCAGCTTGGGCCCTGGGATTTGGGTTGTGGCTGTGATTCTATCCCTAGGGGCCGGGGAATGGCACTAGACCAACTCTGGAGAAGAAGGGGTGCTCTGGATATTTGGGCCTAGGGAATAGGGTGCTGCTGCAATTCAGGAACCTAAGCCAATAGGGATCAGTGGCAATGTGGGTCCCCTTGTAGTAGTAGTAGTAGTAGTGACTCTAGACCTTGGGATGGTGGTGTCAGCAGTATCCCAGACTCTCTGAGGCCACGTGCAGCAGTAGCAAGTACCCTGAATAGTGGAGCACAGCTGTCCTTTGGGCCCTGCTAGGGAGGAAACAGCACAGTGATGATTTTACTTCCCAGGGAGAGGGGGTTTCAGCGGCTCCAGCTCTACGGGGGCTAGTCCAGCTCTCCAGGGAATGAGAGTACTAAAGTTTGGCCTGTAGGATACACTGTCTCAGTTAAGCCACTGTTCTGTTTCTTTGGGATACAAGGTACTACAGCAGTTTAGCCGTGGGATGTACAGCTGCTCAGCTTGGCCAGGGCACTGATTCCCCAGGTGGCCCAGGCACCATTTACTGGGATACGGGGCACTGCTCTAACTTAGGCACAGGGAGACTTGACTGCTCAAAGTGACCAAAGTATTGTTTTCTAGGAGGCAGGGTACTATTTCAGATCTGGCCTGAGGTGTCAGGGGAAGAGTAGGTGGATCAGCACCACCTCCACTTGGCACCACGGAGAAGGTGTAACAGCTGCTTACAGCTCACCTTGGGGAAATCAGTCACTAGGCTGGGGGTGGTTTGGTGGCATAGTTTAGCCTCAGGGATGAAGGGGGACCTGTGACTACTCGCCCCCTGAGCAAGACACACTGCAGTCATAGGTCTAGCTGCAAGATGGTATAGGACAGTATGTAGCCATGTGGGCCACAGAGGGGAACATAGTGTTAGCTCCTTCTCTGGAGGGAACACAGCTTTGTGGTCTCTAGACAGCTCCCTGAACTAGGCTTAGATAGTGCTTGTGAGGACTGCAGGGCACCTCTGCAGTGGTGAGGTCTGTGGGTGTCCAAGGTGTTGATAGGGGTTGCTGGGGTCCTCTTGCTTACCTCCTCACTGTATGGAGAAGGTCTTCTTTGTTCCCAGCTGATCTCAATTTGGGGATGGAGTGGTGAAGGCCTGGCATTTCCTGCCATTCTCTATGTGGCTGTTCTCAGTTTTTGTGCTTATTAGGGTTCCTGCTATTCCTTTGATTTTCTCTGGAACTCTCCTTCAGTTACTCTCATTAAAATGTAGTGGTTTTTTTAGTTATTCTGACATCTGTGATGGAGACAAGCACTAGGGACTTTAGTCAGCCATTTTGCTCTTAATTAATCCAAGAGATAGAAATATTTTTGACTGGGCTTTGTAAAAGATATAACTAGGACTATAATGTGAAATGGACAAATTAAAATTTGAAGGAGAAAAAATTCACTTAGAATAGATTGAGCTAAAATTTACCATTGGGTCAG
Source organism: Cacajao melanocephalus (assembly GCA_963573385.1). Taxonomy (NCBI): domain Eukaryota; kingdom Metazoa; phylum Chordata; class Mammalia; order Primates; family Pitheciidae; genus Cacajao; species Cacajao melanocephalus. The sequence goes on along the minus strand of CAUYLG010046585.1, from coordinate 6,475 downwards.
GCTCTTTACAAAATTGCATTAAGTATCTCACCTCATTTAATCCTCACAGCACCCTAGTGAGGTTAGATATTGTTCTTATTTTTTTTGTAAATGAGAACACAAATATTTATAAATGATCTTACCTGGTATCACAGAACCAGTTAGCTAGAGTCAGGCGTCTGGCTGCAGAGCCCTCCAGTTTACCACCTTAAATTCCTCTGTTGGTCACTTAAACTTCAATCCTACTTCACTCCATGCTCTTTTCTTAGAATGCAGTGGTTGACACAGAACAGATCTGATTTGTCTAGAATATGGAGAATCTTTTTTAAAAAATAATTTGTTAAGGTGAAATTAACATAACAAAATTAACCATTTTAAAGTAGCACTAAGTACATTCATAATGCCATACAAACAGCACCTCCATCTAGTTGTAAAATGTTTTCATCATGCCAAAGTTAAAATACCTCCAAGCAATTTTTCCCCATCCCACTACTCCTGCAATCCCTGGAAACCACCAATGTGCATTCTTACCTTTTCTGGATATTTCATATAAATGGAATCATACATACAGTATGTGACCTTTTGTGTCTGCTTTCACTTAGTATATTTTGTTCACTTAGCATACATGGTAGCATATATCAAATACTTCATTCCTTTTTATGGTTGAATAATATTCCATTGTAGGAATATACCATGTTATGTTTATCCATTCCCCCTGCTAGACATTTGGGCTGTTTCTACCTTTTGGTTATTGTAAATAAGTCCTGTAACCATGTGTGCACATGTACTTATTTCAGTCCCTATTTTTTTTTTTTTACACTTTTGTTTTAGGTTTGGAGGTACATGTGAAGATTTGTTGCATAGGTAAACTCATATCATGGGGGTGTTTGTTGTACAGATTATTTCATTACCCAAGCATTAAGCCCTGTGCCCAGTAGTTAATGTTTTCTGCTCCTCTGTCTCCTCCTGCCCGCCCCACTCAAGTGGACCCCAGTGCCTGTTGTTTCCTTCTCTGTTTCATAAGTTCTCATCATTTAGCTCCCACTTATAAGTGAGAACATGCAGTGTTTGGTTTTCTGTTCCTATGTTAGTTTGCTGAGGTTAATGGCCTCTAGCTCCATCCACATTCCTGCAAAAGACATGAGCTTGTTCTTTTTTTATGGCTGCATAGTATTCTATGGTGTATATGTACCACATTTGCTTTATCCAATTTGTCACTGATGGGCATTTAGGTTGATTCCTTGTCTTTGCTATTGTGAATAGTGCTACAGTGAACATTTGTGTGCATGTGTCTTTATGATAGGATGATTTATATTCCTCTGGGTATATAGTAATAGGATTCTTCTGGGTGCCAGTAATAGGATTGCTGAGTCAAATGGTAGTTCTGCTTTTAGCTGTTTGAGAAATTGCCATACTGCTTTTCATAAGGGTTGAACTAATTTACACTCCCACCAACAGTGTTTAAGTGTTCCCTTTTCTCTGTAACCTCACCAGCATCTGTTATTTTTTGTTGAGTTTCTATTTTTAATTCTTTTGGATATATACACAGAAGTGAACTTAAGGGTCATATGGTAAGTCTATGTTTAATCATTTGAGAGATTGCCAGACTCTTTTCCACAGCAGCTGAACCATATTACATTACAACCAGCAATGTACAAGTTCTAATTTCTCACCAGCACTTGTCATTTTCATTTTTAAAAAGTATAGCCATCCTAGTGGCTGTGAAGTGATACTTTATTGTGGCTTTTATTTGCATTTCCCTAATGACTAATGCTATTGAACATTGGTAAAACATGTTGTTTGCCATTTGTATATATTCTTTATAGAAATATCTATTCAGTTATTTGCTCATTTTTAAATTGTATTGTTTTTTTTGTAGTTGAGTTGTTAAAAGTTGTTTATATGTATGTTCTCAATACTAAATCATAGCAAAGGTATGATTTGCAAATATTTTCACCCATTTTTTAGGCTGGATTTTTACTTTCTTGGTAATGTCCTTCCTTTGAGGCATAACATTTTTAAATTTTGACAAAATATAATTTATCTATTTTTGCTTTGTATGCTTTTGGTGTCATTTGTAATAATCTATTGCCAAATCCAGTGTCATGAAGATTTACACCTATGTTTTCTTCTAAGAGGTACAGTTTTTGCTTTTATATTTAGGTTATTGATTCATCTTGTTAACTTTTTATAAAGTATGAAGTAGGTGCTCGACTTTATTCTTTTGCATGTGGATATTCAGTTGTGTCAGCACCCCATTAAGAGACTATTCTTTCCCCCACTAAAAGGTCTTGGTACCTTTTTGTTTGTTGAATAAGTGATTAAAATCACTTTAGCTTAATCCTAATAATCAATGAGAACAGGAGGTGCTGGGACTCTTTCTCATGTTTTCTTGATATGTCTGTCATCCAAGCAGGTTCTTCTCAAGGTTCAAAGAAGGCTTATCCCAAATGTCTTCCTCTCCACTGGCTGCTTCTCCTATTAGTAACAGACTCTAAAGTCTAGGAAGTCACCAGATTCCTCTCCCTAGCCCAGACCCACAAAATGGTTCTCTATTGTTAGCAAAGATACAAATTAGATGCCATGGGTCTCATTCAGACCCATTTGCAGCTTTGTTGGTTTCACTTTTTCTTTCTTCCTTCCTTTTAACAGCTTCTTTGCAATATAATTACTGTGCACAAACTGCACATACTTAAATTGTACCATTTGATGAGTTTTGGCATATGTATACAACTGTGAAACCATCACAACAGTGAAGATAAGAAACATTCCCATCATCTCCTTGTAATTCATTCCTCACCCCATCCTCAACTACTAATCTGTTTTCAGTCACTATAAATTAGGTTAAGCTTTCTAGAAGTTTATATCAATGGAATCATACAGTATACACCCTTTGGTCTGTGGCTTCTTTCATTCCTCATAATTAGTTTTAGATTCATCCATGTTGTTGCATGTATCAATAGTTTCTTCCTTTTTATTGATGAATACTATTTAACAATAAGGATTTTTCACAATTTGTGTATTTGGGAATTTGGGCTATTTCCAGTTTGGGGCTATTGCAAATAAAGTTGCTGCTAACATTAGTGTATAAGTCTTTGTGTAGATATATGCTTTCATTTCTTTTGGATAAACACCCAGGAATTGAATGGCTAGGTCCTATGTTAGATGCATTTTAACTTTTTAAAGGAATTTTCACACCGTTTTCTGGAAACACACAAGAATAAATTAATATAATCTTATCTCTTGTCATATTTGTGCTACTACTATAATATTTGGAGATTCTTATAAAACTAAATGTATGCATCTATGTCACGTATGCCTTTGATTGCCTGGAGTAAATTTATTTGTTCTTTTTTGCTCCTTCAATTCCTAAAACAGTCCTTTGCATAAGAGGATGGTTAATCAGCTTTGAATGAATGAATGTCAGATAATGGCTTATCTGAGCAAATATGATGATGAACCAAAATGAATGATAGAGCAAAATAGAGAGGTTGAGAGGAATAGAATAGGTAAATAAATAAAATAACACTGTCTTTTAAAATTTTGCACATAATTCATGATGGAAAAAATCCAAAAATACAGAGTAGCTTAAAGAAGAAAATAAAAATAATCTGTGATCTCTCATGTCACTCTTTAAAAAATTATTTTGTTGTTTTATTTTCTGCCCAATATACTCTTAAAGTTAGGGCCACTGGTTCTCAACTCTTCCTACACATCAGACTACTCAGGGAGCTCTTTTGAATAGTTCCAGTGTCTGGATTCCATTAGAGATTCTAATTTAATTGGTCTGAGATGGAGTCTGGGTGTCAACAGTTTTTTTTTTAAATCTTTCCAAGGCATGATTTACATAGAACAAGATGCATTTATTTTAAGTGTACAATTCAATGAGTTTTGACAAATATATATCCTCCCTATAAACACCACTCTAATCAAGTATAGAATATTTCCATCATCCTCAAATACCCCACATTTCATCCCAGGGAACCCGTGATCTGGCTTGTTACTATAGATTAATTGTGATTATTCGAGAATTTCATATAAACAGAATCTAACAGTCTGGCTTCTTTCACTCAGCATGTTTGTGAAAGTCATCATGTTTTATATATATATATCTCCATACTTTATTGTTTTATACTACTGATTAGTATTTCATTGTGTGGAGGTACCACATTTTGTTTATTCATTCACCTGCTGAGGGATATTTGGGCTGTTTCCATGTATTGACTGTTATGATTAGATCATCTATGTACATTCATATAAACGTCTGTTTGGAGGTGTTTTCATTTCTCTTGGGTAAATGCATAGGAGTGGAATTGCTAGGTCATATGGTAAGCGTCTGTTTAACTTTATAAGAAACTTCCAAACCATTTTTCTTTTTTTTTCTAAGACAGAGTCTCACTCTGTCTCCCAGACTGGAGTGCAGTGGCGCAATCTTGGCTCACTGCAACCTCTTCCTCCCAGGTTCAAACAATTCTCCTGCCCCAGCCTCCCTAGTAGTTGTGATTACAGGCATGTGCCACCATACCCATCCAATTTCTGTATTTTTAGTAGAGACGGGGTTTCACTATGCTGGCCAGGCTGATCTCCAACTCCTAACCTCGTGATCGGCCTGCCTCAGCGTCCCAAAGTGCTGGGTTTACAGACATGAGATACTGCGCCCGGCCTCCAACCATTTTTCAAAGTAGTTGTACTATTTTGCACTTCCACCAGTGATGCGTGAGTGTTCAGTTGTCCTGCATTTTTGCCACAACACCAGATATTGTCAGTATTTTAAATTTTAACCATTATAGGGGGCATTCACAGTTTCTAAAAGCTCCCCTAGATATGTGTACTCTTCTGTATATGATGCATCAGTAAAAAGTGAAGAAAAAATAACTCTCTAAATGATTCTAAAGTGCAGTCAAGGTTGAGAACCACTGAGCAAGACCAGACAAAACAAGTTACAAGTATTTAAATTATGATGAATATTTTCCTTTGTTCATTATTGTTTTCTCACTCATTCATTTATTCAAAAAGCGCTATACTAGCTCTTTACTAAGTGTTGGCAAAATAGAGATGCTACAATATTTCTGCCCTCAAGAAACTGACAAGATTCTTTTTTCTCTTGAGAAAACCAAATTTCACCTGTGTGACCAGTCATTTCAGTTTAGTTTTTAATTGGTCTTTCTCAGTATTTTGCAGCCCTGGCCTTGGGTCAATCCTGATAAAGCGAAAATAATAATAATAATAATTAATAATAATGGGATCATTCATGGTGTTTGAGATGTTGCTTTACTGATTTTGCACTTTTCCTTTCCTGCTTCTTGTCTCCCATATTTGCTTTCATACATAATTCAACTTTGGCAACAATGTCTTTAAATGAGGTCACAGGGAGCTGTAACAATAAAAATAAAACAACAATACTTTGCTTCTGGTATTTGCACATTGGTGACTGCACTCCATAGAGGCCATGGCTGATTTCTAATTTTTGTATTTTATTTTTCTCCTTTGTTCACTTTTTTGATATAGGAAATCTTCAATAAAAAGAATATTCTGACAAAAATAAGACAAAGTAGCATAACATTATAAAATCCTCACCAGAAGCTTATTAAAGAAATACAATAGATGGGTTAAAAATAATATGGCCTATAAACCCAGCAAAACTCACATGTAAAATTGTGTAATCAAATTATAAAATATTCTCTTATTTGCTGTTAAATGTACACTAGTCTACCATTATTGAAATGGTACAGTAATGCCTACCTCCCTGGAATTGTTAGAAAGAAGTACATAATACTTAATTTCTGTGCAGACATTTTTTTATCTCCTGAAAAATGGTAAGGTCAGTATGAGAATTGTTAAAATTGGCTGCCACTTGCTTGCAAAACAGGTTCTGCACAGAGCAACTTATAGGAGATTCCATTTTCCTTTTTCTTGGGGCTTTAGTGATTTTAGAGGCCCCAAAATTCTTGTGAAAAATTGGCTAATGATAAAAGTGCAATAATAAGTAGAAAGTTATTTGTCTAGCTGTGGGTTTAAAGAAATCTCATCCACAACATAGGTGGCTTTTCATCAAAAAATATTTTCCAGCACAATCTCAAGCCCGTTTATCCCTTGATTGGTATTCTGTACCTTGCAGCAAAGCCAGTTTCCATGTTTGCTGTGTTTATTTTTATTTCACTGAAATTTCTTTTCACTGCAATTCTTTTCTTATTTTCATTGTTTTTACACAAATTAGATTCATTGATCAGTTTTTTGTACCACGTTAATTTTTCCTTATTTAGTTTCAGCCACTGTAATTTTTGCTTTTGTTTTCCAAATCTAAATCTCCCTGACATCAAATTTTACAAGTCTATATTTTGTCAAGAAAATGTCTTGCAGCAACTTGGATGGAACTGGAGGCCATTTACCCTAAGGGAAGTAATTCAGGAATGGAAAACCAAATACCGTATGTTCTCGCTTATAAGCGGAAGCTAAGCTACGGTACACAGAGGCACACCAAGTGCTATAAAGGGCA